>CM077655.1:6661166-6663666 GCA_039707465.1 Rhabdophis nuchalis
CAAATGGCAGCCTGGTCTCTTCTTGAAAGCCTCCAGGGATGAAGCTCCCACAACTTCTGAATAACGGAATAATAACAGAATTGGAAGGGAGCTTGTAGGTCATCTAGTCCAACCCCCCGCCCAAGCAGGAGACCCCCACACCGTTTCTGACAGAGGGCAGTCCAGTCTCTTCTTGAAAGCCTCCAGGGATGAAGCTCCCACAACTTCCGAAGGCCACTTCTGTTGCGTTGGTAAGCTGTTCGGAGGAAGAACATGGAATCGTGCAGAGATGCAACGGGCAGATCCATTAAGCCCGGAAAGGTGCACATTCCTAGCTATCTGAATTTCCTGCATTTGGCAGCACAGGATAATTCAAATATCAGCTGAAGAAAATCTAATAGGCCCAGATCTGGGATTCTTCGGTGCTCCTTGTCATACATCACCCTGCAGCCTTTGATCACAAAAATATAATAAAAATGCAGGCAGACTTTCCTTGTGCAATCAAGCCTACGGGTTCAACGCAAACTTGGAATTTACCCCCTGGAATTTTTCCATTCTCAAACTCGTGAGCGTTCCTCCAGCTTTGGGATCACAATTCTCCTAGATGCCTGGCTGTCAATGGAGGACCATGTGACAGCCGTGGCTAGGGGGGCGTTTCACCAGGTTCGCCTGGTGCGCCAGTTGCATCCCCTATTGGACCGGGACGCCCTTCGCACAGTCACTCATGCGCTTGTGACGTCCCGTCTAGACTACTGTGACGCTCTCTACATGGGGCTCCCCTTGAGATGCACCCGAAGGCTGCAGCTGGTCCAAAATGCGGCCGCGCGGGCAGTCCTGGGAGTTACTAGATACTCCCACGTAACACCGCTCCTGCGCGAGCTGCACTGGCTGCCTGTGGCCTTTCGGGTGCGTTTCAAGGTGTTGGTTATCATCTTTAAAGCGCTCCATGGCACAGGACCTAGTTATTTGCGGGATCGTATCCTGCCCCATACATCCCTTCGGCCGATTCGCTCTCACAGAGAGGGACTTCTCCGGGTGCCGTCCACTAGGCAATGCCAGCGGGCGACGCCCAGGGGAAGGGCCTTCTCTGTGATGGGCCCGACCCTCTGGAACGACCTACCCCCCGATATTAGAACGACCACGGACCTCCGCTCCTTCCGCCAGAAACTCAAAACCCACTTGTTTCATCTAGCTGGCCTGGCCTAACTCCATGCTTCCCGCCTCAGTCTGTAATTTTAAATTATTTTATTCGGTTTTATGGGTTAAGTTTTAATTTTTATAAATTTGTACAGAGGACTATTTAATTCGATTTTAGTTTATATGTATTGTTATGATTTTGATAATTTTAATTTTACCTGTACACTGCCCCGAGTCCCTTTGGGGAGAGGGGGCGGTATAGAAATCTAATTAGTCAACACAGGGCGGGGAGGGGGTGGATGATGGGAACCGGGCCTCCCAATTATCTTCAAACTCCCCTGTCCCCTATTCTTTCTTAAGATACGTCAAGGAGTAAAAAACACACACCCTTAATTTCGCCTTGAGTGGGATTGGCTGGTTGGGAAGTGACCCTCCCCAATCCCCCAAATCAGGGTGAAAAAGGTGGCAGCTAAACATAAAATCAATTCACATGCTAGGGAAGCTTCTTTTTTTTCCTTTTTTCTTTTTTGAAAAATCGGTTTCAGGAGCCCGCCTTCGCCCGCCTGCTCAAGACTAAGCGTGCAAAAGCCGAATGACTTCCTTGTGCCCCTGTTTGCACAACCAGTCCAGACTCTCTTGTCAAGCATCTCTGCAGCCTGAGGAACTCAAAGACACCGGATATCACAATAAGGGGAACTGGCTTGGCTTAAGTGCTAGGCTCCTTGCCTTGCATGCAACATAGCCCCGGTTCAAATCCCAGTAAGGGGTATGGCCAGCTGATGAGAGCTAATAAGCTCGAAATAGATCTATCCTGGTCTCTCTCTAATTTAATTTATTGATCAGCTCATAAAACTAACACACATATCTAAAAAAATTATACAACGTAATTCTTGGCTTGCTGTCTAGATGGTCTCTGGTGATGAGCCGAAAGGCAGGAAAGGAAACAGTATGTCTCCTCCCTTAATTGGGGCCTAATAATAACAGATTGTTGTGAAACAATTACCTATACTAATATACCCTGTCTAAGCTGATGCAATAAGGGGAACTGGCTTGGCTTAAGTGCTAGGCTCCTTGCCTTGCATGCAACATAGCCCCGGTTCGAATCCCAGTAAGGGGTATGGCCAGCTGATGAGAGCTAATAAGCTCGAAATAGATCTATCCTGGTCTCGCTCTAATTTAATTTATTGATCAGCTCATAAAACTAACATATATATTTTACATGGAATTTTGTAGACCCCTTGGCTTTCTAGCTGGATCTTGTCAGGTAAAATCTGCCCTGCCACTTACATAGGACAAACCAACAGAAGGATAAGTGCACGTATCGCAGAACATAAAAATGCATTAAAAAATCAACTTAATACCTCATCTCTTTATCAACATTTCA
>CM077655.1:6668666-6675325 GCA_039707465.1 Rhabdophis nuchalis
CCCCCCCAGCCTCAAAACCAGGCGAAGGGGAGACCGGGGAGGCCACCCACCTCACCAGGTGGAAGAAGCAGAGCAGGCGGGCGCCGCTGGAGCCGCGGACGATGGCGAAGTAGAGGTCCAGGGCGATGGCCGTGGTCCAGAAGAAGGAGCTGGTGTTGGCGAAGGTGGAGAGGGCGCCCTGCGCCACGCAGTCCCAGGACGAGGCCTCGAAGTCCTTCAGCACCCCGTAGGCGTAAGAGGCGGCGGAGAGCAGGTCGGCCCCCGAGAGGCAGGAGAGCAGCTGCCGCGGCCGCGTCCGGAGCTCCGGCCAGCGGGCCTGGGTGCCCAGCAGAAGGCAGCAGCCCAGCACGGAGAGGGCGCAGGAGAAGAGCACCACCCCGCGCTCCCAGGGGGAGACCGGCGTGTCCCGCAGGAGCATGGCGGGGAACGGGGGGAGGGGGAAGAAAGAGGGAAAGGGGAAAGAGAGGAAAAGAGGAAAGAAAGAACGAGAGAAGGGGAAGAGAGGGAAAGAGAGGAAAAGAGGAAACAAAGAGAACGAGGGAAGAAAGGAAAAGAGAAGAAAAGAGGAAAGAAAGAGAACGAGGGAAGAAAGGGGAAAGAGGGAAAGGGAAAAGAGAAGAAAAGAGGAAAGAAAGAACGAGAGAAGGGGAAAGAGAAGAAAAGAGGAAACAAAGAGAACGAGGGAAGAAAGGAAAAGAGAAGAAAAGAAGAAAGAAAGAGAACGAGGAAAGAAAGGGGAAAGAGGGAAAGGGAAAAGAGAAGAAAAGAGGAAAGAAAGAACGAGAGAAGGGGAAAGAGAAGAAAAGAGGAAACAAAGAGAACGGGAAAAGAAAGGAAAAGAGAAGAGGAAAGAAAGAGAACGAGGGAAGAAAGGGGAAAGAGGAAAGGAAAAGAGAAGAAAAGAGGAAAGAAAGAACGAGAGAAGGGGAAGAGAGGGGAAGAGAGGAAAAGAGGAAACAAAGAGAACGGGAAAAGAAAGGAAAAGAGAAGAGGAAAGAAAGAGAACGAGGGAAGAAAGGGGAAAGAGGGAAAGGGAAAAGAGAAGAAAAGAGGAAAGAAAGAACGAGAGAAGGGGAAAGAGAGGGCAAGAGAGGAAAGGGCAAAGAAAGAGAACGGGAAAAGAAAGGAAAAGAGAAGAAAAGAGGAAAGAAAGAGAACGAGGGAAGAAAGGGGAAAGAGGAAAGGAAAAGAGGAAAGAGAGGAAAAGAGGAAAGAAAGAACGGGGGAAGAAAGAAAAAAGAGGGGAAAAGAGAGAGAACGGGGAAAGGGGCGCAAAGGAAAGAAAGAGAACGGGAGAAGAAAGAGGAAAGGAAGGAAAAGGAAGAGAGGAAAGGGGGGAAAGAAAGAGAACAGAGAAGAAAGGAAAAAGAGAGGAAAGGGGAAAGAGAGAGAAGGGGGAAAGGGAAAGGAGCAAGAAAGAAAGAAAGGGAAAGGGACACAAAGAGAAAGGAGGAAGAAAGGGAAAGGGCCGAGCGAAGAGCGAAAGGCGCGGGGGGGGGGGGTTTCCTCCGGAGCGCAAAAGCCGCGCTGCCGACCTTCCTCTTTGCTCTCCAGGCAGCTCCGGGGCGAGGCTCCTTTGCCCTCCGGCGAGGGGGCGGTCGGCGCCGGGTTCAGCAGGGCGGAGGCATCGCAGACCCGGCCGGGAAGGACCCAGCGGCGCCCTACGACGCGCCACACACACACACACACACACACACACACACACCCTCCGCCCCGCTGACGGGCGAGGCTCCTCCTTCTGGCGCCGGACCAAAGCCATGCCCCTGGGAGGAGGAGAGGAGGGCTCCTGAGCATGCACAGAGGGCGGCCCTCCTTGCAAAGCGGGGCTCTGCTAGGGAGGGGACCTCGAGGCTTGCAAAGGGCCGCTCAAGGAGGCTGATTTCCCCCGGGCGGAGGGTCGCTGCTGCGTCTCTGCAGGAGTCCCTGCTCGGGGCTTCTACTTTGGGTTTTAATAAACTGCACTGGAATAAGAGTGGCAGCTGCCAATCCAATCGTGCCTCCAGACCAGTGGTGGGTTTCAAATTTTTTTAGACCCTACTCTGTAGGTGTGGCCTATTTTGTGGGCGTGGCTTGGCAGTCATGTGACAGGGTGGGAGTGGCCACCTTTTAAAATGTGGTGAAACTCATTTAACAACGCTCTTGCTTAGCAACCAAAATTTTGGACTCAATTGTGATGATAAATTCTTTCTTTCTTTCTTTCTTTCTTTCTTTCTTTCTTTCTTTCTTTCTTTCTTTCTTTCCTTTCTTTCTTTCTTTCCTTTCTTTTCCTTCCTGTTGGGTCACTGGCCGCGGCGGGCCAGATTTACTTCCAGGTACGCCGGTGGAACCCCCTCTCACCGGTTCTCTAAATTTCACCAACCGGCTCTCGCGAGTAGGTGCGAACCTGCAGAAACCCACCACTGCTCCAGACTTTTTTTGGTGGTGGTGGTGGGGGGGGGTTTGGAAGCCACACATTAAATTACGCAGGGTCAGGGGAGGGTCCCTGTGCTGCCTCTGTATGAGTCCCATAGGAAAAGCAGCCATTCCCGCCCGGCAGTCACAGATTAGGAAAGCAAAAGGGTTTGGATGGATGACTTGGAGCATCGGTTTGACTTAGTCACCACCACCAGCAGATACAGATTTAACAGAGTTGGAAGGGACCTTGCAGGTCATCTAGTCCAACCCCCTGCCCAACCAGGAGACCCTACATCCGCCTCTACCTAGGACTGAACTCACAACCTCCTGATTGGGAGGCGAGAGCTCCACCTCAAGGCCACAGCAGCAGGCCAAGTTATACTGGGAATGTTCCAGCCGCTGAGAATATTCGGTATATTTAAATTGGAAATTTAATCTAGTTTCTATTCTGTTTTCTATTCTATTGATTATTCTAGTTTCCATTCTAGTTTCTGTTCTATTCCATTCTATTCATTATTCTAGATTCTACTCTACTCTATTCTATTCATTATTCTAGATTCTATTCTATTCTATTCATTATTCTATTTTCTATTCCATTCTATTCTTAGAACAGTGGTGGGCAACTATAGTAATCATACGACTGATGGACTTCAATTCTCCAGCCAGCCTGGTTCAAGCTGGCTCAGGAAATCTGGGAATTGAAGTCCGCAGGTTGTAAACTTGCCGTAGTTACCCATCCGAGCTTAGGCGGTGCCCCAGCTGCAAAGCAATGGGAAGTTAAATAGAACCTCCATTTTAAGGGGCAGTATATCTCCAAAATGCACACGTTGGGATTGATTCGTCATGGGCTTTTTTCTTTTTTTTTTAATGGAGGCCTTTGTTGGAAAGGGATGGCCAGGGTGCGGTTGAGGAAACGGGGCCTCCAAAATCTGGGTGGATCGGGCCCTTTTAAAAACAAACTACAGCTAAAGCGCTCTTAAGGCGTTTATTTCATTGTATGTTCTGCTGGAATGCAGAAAAGCAGCCCTGGCCACCATAAAGCTTGAAATCTTCGGTGTTAAACCTCCATGTCTTCGCCGTAAGCCCGATTCGAAGACAAGGATATGTTTGATTCGCTCGACAGAGTGTGAATTGAAGAAAAGGAGCGTGGAGATGCAGCTTCCCTCCAGCCCCCCAAAAAACCAGGCATAAAGTGGGATTCGTTTCATTTTATTCAACCGAGCATGAATGTCACAGAAACACACATTCGTGTGTCAAGGATTTCTCGCTCCAGCCTGCACACTTTTCTTTTTCTAAACCTGATTTGCCCATGGTGCTAAACAGGAGTTTATTTAAAGGTGTTTTATACACTTAAAAAAAACCCAAAACCCTGAGTTTTATTGAATAAAGTGTTTTTATAGGAAGGCTGCATTCACCCAATACACAACACGCAATGGCAATCCAACCGTATCATGGATAGCAGTGTTCCAGTATCTATGGGGCTGCCCCAAAGAAGAAGGGGTCAAGCTATTCCCCAAAGCACCCGAGGGCAGGACAAGAAGCCATGGATGGAAACTAAGCGAGGAGAGAAGCAACTTAGAAGGAGAAATGTCCTGACCGTGAGAACTATTAATAATAATAATAATAATAATAATAATAATATTTTTATTTTATATACCGCGTCCCCTCCCCAGACTAGTGGGACAGCTTGCCACCAAAGGTGGTGGGTGCTTCATCATTGAAACTTTGGCTAGCTGGATGCTAAGCCACAGGTAAAAATTCCCTTAAGTCATAGAATAGAACAGAATAGAATAGAATAGAATAGAATAGAATAGAAATAGAATGTAGGGTAGACAGAATAGAATAGAGAATAGAAAATTAGAATAGAGAATAGAATAGAACAGAATAGAATAGAATAGCAGAACTGGAAGGGGCCTTGGAGGTCTTCTAGTCCAACCCCCTGCTCAGGCAGATAACCCTACAGACAAATGGTTATCCAATATCTTCTTAAAAACGTCCAGTGTTGGAGCATTCACAACTTCTGGAGGCAACATCTGCTCCACTGATTAATTGTTCTCACTGTCAGGAAATTTCTCCTCAGTTCTAAGTTGCTTCTCTCCTTGATTAGTTTCCACCCATTGCTTCTTGTTCTACTCTCAGGTGCCTTGGAGAATAGCTTGACTCCCTCTTCTTTGGGGCAACCCCTGAGATATCGGAAGGCTGCTATCATGTCTCCCCTGGTCCTTCTCTTCATCAAACTAGACATCCCCAGTTCCTGCAACCGTTCTTCATATGTTTTAGCCTCCAGTCCCCTGATCCTCTTGGTTGCTCTTCTCTGCACTCTTTCCAGAGTCTCCACGTCTTTTCTACATCGTGGCGGCCAAAACTGGATGCAGGATATCAAGTCTGGCCTTACCAAGGCCTTGTAAAGTGATCTCAACACTTCACTGCTCTTAAAATACCTAGAGGAAATATAAAATATAAATACACCAGCACCGCCAAATGCTCGGGCGCAATATTTCCCTTATTTCTCGGTTTAACTTTATTTGTTTTCCCCATACCAGAATTTCTCTGGGTTCAACACCCGTTTATCACTTTTTTTTTTTTTTTTTTTTTAGAAAACCACGGGGGGGGGGGGGGGATGAAAGCAAAACCGAACCAAGATCTTGTTTTAAATCGGGGACTTTTCAGGAGCTTGTGGCCTTCGTAGTTGCCTCTTTCCCGTTTTCCCAGAAATTATCCATCTTCCCTATTCGTGTCTTGGAGAAAAATGCAGTTTTTCCTGGCAGGGCTTGTAAATGCGCAGCACTTCTGAAGCAGTATGCTTGCTGATTGCTTCTTCAGTCATCACATCCAACAACCAGCTAAGACACTGCCAGAGAAACACGCACAAAGTCGTCGTTTTTTTTCTTCACTTCCCCATCCTCTCCTCCCGGTCGACGCGGCCCCTGTGCGGAGAGAAGGCAAGAGACGTGGGTTCAAAACGGCACAGGTTGCCAAGAAAAGCAACGACACAGCGGTAAGTCAAACAGGACTAGAAACTTGATTCCGATGGCCTGGATTTAAACGCGCGTCAGGGGTGGTAAAGAGCCACAAAGACATTTTAGAAAATTGTTCTCAATCTGCCATCTCCCCACCCCTCCTTTTTTAAAAATTTAGGCTTCAAGCCAGTGGTGGGTTTCAAATTTTTTAGAACCTACTCTGTAGGTGTGGCCTATTTTGTGGGCGTGGCTTGGCAGTCATGTGACAGGGTGGGAGTGGCCACCTTTTAAAATGTGGTGAAACTCATTTAACAACGCTCTTGCTTAGCGACCAAAATTTTGGATTCAATTGTGATGATAAATTCTTTCTTTCTTTCTTTCTTTCTTTCTTTCTTTCTTTCTTTCTTTCTTTCTTTCTTTCTTTCTTTCTTTCCTTTCTTCCTTCCATTCCTTTCCTTCCCGTTGGGTCACTGGCATCGGCGGGCCAGATTTACTTCCAGGTCCGCCGGTGGAACCCCCTCTCACCGGTTCTCTAAATTTCACCAACCGGCTCTCGCGAGTAGGTGCGAGCCTGCAGAAACCCACCACTGCTTCAAGCAATACAACATCTGTCCACTAGCCCAGCTGTGTGCTACGCCTGGGAGACCCTGGACAGCCCTCAAACACTGCAGCGTGGGGAAAAAAAGTGATGCTGTTTGGTATCTAGCAGATCCTTTGGCTGCATCCCGGAAAGGATCTACCCAGGAATCCTTTTCTGGGCAGTAGGAAGTAGGAAGCTCAAATCGAAGGATTCCTGAAAGTCATAGCTGGATAATCACACCGATATCCTGAGTCATGCAAGAATTAGAAATATAACAGGAAAACAGAAATGCATTAGGGGGAAGGAGGGAGGGAGGGAGGGAGGAAAGAAGGGAGGAAAAAAGGGAGGGAGGGAGGAAGGAAGGAAGAGAAAGAAATACAGTGGAAGAAGGAAGAAAGAAAGTGGAAGGAAAGAAGGGAGGAAAAAAGGGAGGAAGGAAGAGAAAGAAATACAGTGGAAGAAGGAAGAAAGAAAGTGGAAGGGATGGAGGGAGAAAAAAGGGAGGGAGGGAGGAAGGAAGGAAGGAAGGAAGGAAGAAAAAGAAATACAGTGGAAGAAGGAAGACTGGAAGAAAGAAAGTGGAAGGGAGGGAGGGAGGAAAAAAGGGGAAAGGAAGGGAAGGAGGGAGGAAAGAAGGAAGAAAAGAAGGGAGGGAGGGAAGGAAGGGGAAGGAAGTAAGGAAGTTAAGGCAGGCTGGAAGGTGATGGAAGCAGTTCTTTGAAATA
>CM077655.1:6675425-6750425 GCA_039707465.1 Rhabdophis nuchalis
ATGGAATAGAATGGAATGGAATGGAATGTAGGATAGAGAATAGAATGGAATAGACTAGACTAGACTAGACTAGACTAGAATAGAATAGAATTCAGATTAGAATGCAATGGAATAGAAAATATGGAATGGAATAGAATAGAATAGAATAAAATTCAGATTAGAATAGAATGGAATAGAAAATATGGAGTGGACTAGACTGGACTGGACTGGACTAGACTAAACTAGACTAGACTAGACTAGACTAGAATAGAATAGAATAGAATGCGGAATGGAATGGAATAGAATGGAATGGAATGTAGGATAGAGCAGGGGTCCCCAACCCCCGGGCCATGGACCGGTGTCGGTCCGTGGCTTGATAGGAACCGGGCCGCATGGCCAGAGAGGAGGAGGAGGAGGGAGGAGGGGGCAGCCCCCTGGGCAGAGCGCACACCGGGTGCGGGAGAGCGCAGGTGCGGCTGCTCGCCCTATTGGAGGCCCTAGAGGGCCGAGTGAGATGACTCCCCCCCCCACCCGCATGCGCATGCACTGCCTGTTCCCCCTCCCCACCCGCTCCTCCTCTATGCCGGCCGGTCCGCAGAATTTTCTTTAAAATGAAACCGGTCCCTGGTGCAAAAAAGGTTGGGGACCCCTGGGATAGAGAATAGAATAGAATGGAATAGATTAGACAAGACTAGACTAGACTAGACTAGACTAGACTAGACTAGAATAGAATAGAATAGAATTCAGATTAGAATTCAGATTAGAATAGAATGGAATGGAATAAAAAATATGGAATGGAATGGAATGGAATGGAATAGAATAGAATAGAATAGAATAGAAATATGGAATGGAATGGAATGGAATGGAATAGAATAGAATAGAATAGAAAATATGGAATGGAATGGAATGGAATGGAATAGAATAGACTAGAATAGAAAATATGGAATGGAATGGAATAGAATAGAATAGAATAGAATAGAAAATATGGAATGGAATGGAATGGAATAGAATAGAAAATATGGAATGGAATGGAATGGAATGGAATAGAATAGAATAGAATAGAATAGAAAATATGGAATGGAATGGAATGGAATAGAATAGAAAATATAGAACGGAATGGAATGGAATGGAATAGAATAGAATAGAAAATATGGAATGGAATGGAATAGAATAGAATAGAATAGAATAGAAAATATGGAATGGAATGGAATGGAATAGAATAGAAATATGGAATGGAATGGAATGGAATGGAATAGAATAGAATAGAATAGAATAGAAAATATGGAATGGAATGGAATGGAATAGAATAGAAAATATAGAACGGAATGGAATGGAATGGAATAGAATAGAATAGAAAATATGGAATGGAATGGAATAGAATAGAATAGAAAATATGGAATGGAATGGAATGGAATGGAATAGAATAGAATAGAATAGAATAGAAAATATGGAATGGAATGGAATGGAATGGAATGGAATAGAATAGAATTCTTTATTGGCCAAGTGTGATTGGACACACAAGGAATTTGTCTTTGGTGCAGAGGCTCTCAGTGTACATAAAGAAAAATAAAATGAAATACATTCATCCAGAATCATAAGAAACAACACTTAGGGATAGTCATAGGTTACTAATAAGCAATCAAATCGTACTAGGAAACACATAAGGCAATATTAAATTTAAAGATACAAGCAACCTATAGTTATGGTCATACATGGGAAGAGATGAGTTCCAGGAAGGAAGAGAAGAAGTAGAATAATTCAATCACAGCAGCACGATATCTTTTAACAAATCAAGTCATCCGGTATAAGGTGGTTGCGTGACCTTGGACCACTGCGACCGTCATAAGTCTGAACCAGATGCCAAGCGTCCGAATTTTGGATCATGTGATCCTGGGAATGCTGCAAAGGTCATAACTGGGAAAGGAGCCCATAAATCCCCAGGCTTTCCTGGGTCCATTCGGACAAGGGCGGGATATAAATTGAATACATGAGAATAAATGAGAAGGGAAGACAGCCTCTGCTGGCCCTCTGGAAGGGTGAAAAATCAGCTGGCTGGCGCACCATGCAAACCAGAGCTGACAGCTGACGTGCCACCAGATATGGCTTCACATGCTACCTGTGGCACGCGTGCCATAAGTTCGCCATCACGGGCATAGGGTTTCCTGCCTGAGCAGGGGGTTGGACTAGAAGACCTCCAAGGTTCCCTTTAATTTTGTTTTCTATTCTGTTCTGTTCTGTTCTACAATAATACAATAGCAGAGTTGGAAGGGACCTTGGAGGTCTTCTAGTCCAACCCCCTGCGTGGGCAGGAACCTTATACCATTTCAGACAAATGGCTATCTAACATCTTCTTAAAGACTTCCAGGGTTGGGGCATTCACAACTTCTGGAGGCAAGCTGTTCCAGAGGTTAATTGTTCTCACTGTTAGGAAATTTCTCCCTAGTTCTAAGTTGCTTCTCTCCTGGATTAGTTTCCACCCATTGCTTCTTGTCCTGCCCCCAGGTGCCTTGGAGAATAGTTTGACTCCCTCTTCTTTGGGGCACCCTCTGAGATATCGGAACACTGCTATCCTGTCTCCCCTGCTCCTTCTCTTCATCAAACTAGACATACCCAGTTCCTGCAACCTGTTCTGTTCTATCCTATCCTATTCTATCCTAATTTTATTTTGCATTCTCTTCTATTCTGTCCTGTCCTATTCCACAGCCATTTGTCTGAAATGCTACAGAGCAGGGGTCTCCAACCTTTGCAACTTTAAGTCTGAAGGACTTCAGCTCCCAGACTTCTCCAGCCAGCTTTGCTGACTGGAGAAGTCTGGGAGCTGAAGTCCTTCAGACTTAAAGTTGCAAAGGTTGGAGACCCCTGCTATAGAGGGTTTCCTGCCTGAGCAGGGGGTTGGACTAGAAGACCTCCAAGGTCCCTTCCAACTCTTATTATTCTGTTAAAACCACACAATGAATAGATGAACGTAACCTGGCTCTTCAAAATTAGAACGTTTTTCAAGCCACTGCTCTCATAAACCAAGAATAAATTGGAGCTGAAATTTGCAAACCTCTTTACAAAGACAGGTGGGGAAACGGCTAACTCCTTAATTAGCCAAATCTTGCCACTTTAAATTAGATCTCCCGTGCGCTTAGTCAATATCAGTGAAATATCGGGATTAGATGAGATGGATAGATAGAGGAAATAGAGAAAGGAAGGCGTTTTGCAAAATGGGAAGAAAGGAACAATGCTGGATAAGATGGATTAATATCTGGGTGCGCACAATTAATGCTTCTGGCTTGTAAAACGCTTGATAAGATTAATACCAATTTTAAGTCTTCGTGGCTGAAATATAGAATTAAACGGGTTGCATTTGCAAAGGTGGGGAAGAAAGGAGCAAGAGGAAAAATGAATTAAAAGTCTGTTTAAAAAGAGGGGGAAAACCTATTATCTGGGCGGTTGCAATCACCACAAGATGTACAGAACGAAATCTAAGATTCTTACATTTTTTTCCCCTCAATCAGTTGAATATCAGGGGGGAAAAATGTGACCGGAGAATGTATAAAACTGACAAAATTGAGATTCTATAAATAGCAGCAGAAATCGGAAGCGATCAGAAAGAAAAAAGGGAATTGATTTATTTATTAATCGTATTTATAAGCCGCACCCATCTCACCACATAGGGACTCGGGGCGGCGCACAGGGAATATAAAATATAAATATACATCTATACAAGAATATAAACATTCTTAAAACTGAATTAGATTAAACCCACCCTGCGCTAAAACCCCTATTAAAACCCCTGAATTAAAACTTTGGTCAACTAAAAGCAATACAATGTCGAGTAAAATCATGCCAGGCCGGCTTGTTGGAAGAAGTGCGTTTTTAACCGCTGGCGGATAATGGATTTTGCAGCTTTGAATTAAGAAGAAAAAAGTATTCGAGAAACTACTGAAGACAGCTAACAATGTTCTGAATGCTGCCGGACTACAACTCCCATCTCTCTGGCCCCGCGTAGATGGATCATGACAACCATATGCCTTCCTTCGACCGGGTCACAAGGAATTCATAAAAAGATTTTCCATTTTTCACTCTCTGGCTTTGCTAGCCTACAATTCCTAAAAGTTTTTACGTTGGTGGGATGATTGGCTTTGTAGTCCCTAGAAGGCAAGCTTGGAGAAACCTTGACTCACAAGAAAGGGAATTTAATAAAAGTAAAGTAAAGTAAAGTAATAAATAAATGGGGGGGAAAATCCATCACAAAAACAGTCGAGGATAAATTCCATTGACAGATAAGGGAGGGGCAGACTTTTGATATCATTTGATGGAAGTTTAATCTCACTCTATATACGTGTAGTCCTTGATGTAGGACCACAATTGAGCCCAAAGCGCCGGTCACTAAACGAGACACTTATTAAGTCTCAACGCAAGGGAGCTGGCCGATTGAGTAATGCCAATTGAGGTTGGGCTGTTTGATCTCAAATCTTGATAACTCGAGCAGAAAAATCTTTCTGAGGGCTCCAGAATTCCTTGGATAAGTAGCAAAGATTGCCCCTTCCCCAATTATGATAGGAGTAAATCACAATCAATAATCAAATAAATCATAATCGTCTTCATTGAACGACCCCCTAATCCCTTAGAGGGGTGGAGTCCAGGAACTAGCAAGTGTTTTAATGGCCGTATAAGTCCAAGTGCTACTGTTATTTTTTTCCCTTCCTTCCTTCCTTCCTTCCTTCCTTCCTTCCTTCCTTCCTTCCTTCCTCCTTCCCTTCCCTTCCCTTCCCTTCCCTCCCTCCTTCCTTCCCCGTAGTGAGAATGCAGCATTGCAGGCTGACTTTGCCCACTGCCAGCAGTTCGATCCTGACTGGCTCAAGGTTGACTCAGCCTTCCGTCCTTCCGAGGTGAGTAAAACGAGGACCTGGATTGTTGGGGGCGAGAGAGGCTGACTCTGCAAACCGCTTAGAGAGCGGCTGTAAGGCACTGTGAAGCGGTACATAAGTCTACGTGCTATTGCTATTTTTCCTTCCTTCCTTCCTTCCTTCCTTCCTTCCTTCCTTCCTCCCTCCCTCCCTCCCTCCCCTTCCCTTCCCCTTCTTCCCTTCTCCTTCCTTCCTCCCTCCCTCCCTCGCTTCCCCTTCATAATAATAATAATAATAATAATAATAATAATAATAATAATAATAATTTAATTTATAACCCGCTCTCTCTCCCCGAAGGGACTCGAGGCGGGGCACAGGGAAATTAAAATGCATATAAAATCACAACAATGCAATATTAAAAAGAATTAAATTAAACCCTGCGCTAAAATCCCATTAAACTAAAACAAACCCCTAAAAACCCTTAGAAACAGTTAAGTTATCCCAAGCCGGCCTTCTCCTTCCTTCCTTCCTTCCTTCCTTCCTTCCTTCCTTCCTTCCTTCCTTCCTTCCTTCCTTCCTTCCTTCCTCCCTTCCTTCTGGTTAGAATGCAGTATTGCAGGCTAACTCTGCCCACTGCCAGCAGTTCGAATGTCACCAGACCCAAGGTCAACTCAGCCTTCCGTCCTTCCGAGGTGGGTCAAATGAGGACCCAGATTGTTGGGAGGGGGGGGGGCAAGAGGCTGACTCTGCAAACCGCTTAGAGAGGGGCTGTAAAAACACTGTGAAGCGGTATATAAGTCTAAATGCGATTGCGATCAACCGTGTCGTTGTGTCTCTGCTCTGCGCAAACCACGCGGCAATAGCTTCTCTGCAGCTGGAGGTGGCCGGGGGGAATGGGGGGGCTTTCCAATCCACGCATGGACATCCCTCACTGGATTGGATAGATCTGATTGGATAGATGATTAGGGGACTGGAGACTAGGACATATGAAGAACGGCTGCAGGAGCTGGGTATGTCTAGCTTGATGAAGAGAAGGACCAGGGGAGACAGGATAGCAGTGTTCCAATATCTCAGAGGGTGCCACAAAGAAGAGGGAGTCAAACTTTTCTCCAAGACACCTGGGGGCAGGACAAGGAGCAATGGGTGGAAACTAATCAAGGAGAGAAGCAACTTAGAACTAAGGAGAAATTTCCTGACAGTGAGAACAATTAACCTCTGGAACAGCTTGCCTCCAGAAGTCGTGAATGCCCCAACCCTGGAAGTCTTTAGAAGATGTTAGATAGCCATTTGTCTGAAATGGTATAAGGTTCCTGCCCACGCAGGGGGTTGGACTAGAAGACCTACAAGGTCCCTTCCAACTCTGCTATTGTATTGTATTGTATTGAAATCCTTGCACTCAGGCGGGATTTTACTGTACTTTGCCTCTCGGGCAACCGCATCCTGGATGATGGGTCCTGCCAGCCCTTAGAAGGGCACCAGTGCCGCAGAACCATGGCCGGAGAGGACAAGCAGGCCCCCTTTTTGACATGGGGGCTTGGCAAAGGTGGCAAAATCTGGGCCAGGAGACCAGTCGGACTCTTCTGGCATCCGAGGTTGGCTGCTGGAGACCGACGGAGCTGAACGATTCTCTTAAGTCCTGGCTTGGACATTTCCTGACCGTTAGAACAATTAATTAGCGGAGTGGCTCCCCTCCAGAGGTTGTGGGTGCTGCAACCCCAGAGGATTGTTAAAAAGAGGTTTTTTTATAGGGTGTCCTGCTTGAGCAGGGGGGGTTGGACTATGGGACCTCCAAGGTCCCTTCCAACTCTGCACACTTGACCAATAAGACTTGACCAATAAAAGAATTCCTATTCTATTCTATTCTATTCTATTCTACTCTATTCTTATTCATATTTCTTTTATATGAACACTGAGAGCATTTGCACCAAAACAAATTATTTGTGTGTCCAATCTCACTTGGCCAATAAATAATTCTATTCTATTCTATTCTACTCTATTCTATTCTTATTCATATTTCTTTTATATGAACACTGAGAGCATCTGCACCAAAACAAATTATTTGTGTGTCCAATCTCAGTTGGCCAATAAATAATTCTATTCTATTCTACTCTATTCTTATTCATATTTCTTTTATATGTACAATGAGAGCATCTGCACCAAAGACAAATTCTTTGTGTGTCCAATCTCACTTGGCCAATAAATTATTCTATTCTATTCTGTTCTGTTCTGTTCTGTTCTATTCTATTCTATTCTACTCTATTCTTATTCATATTTCTTTTATATGTACAATGAGAGCATCTGCACCAAAGACAAATTCTTTGTGTGTCCAATCTCACTTGGCCAATAAATTATTCTATTCTATTCTACTCTATTCTATTCTATTCTACTCTATTCTTATTCATATTTCTTTTATATGTACAATGAGAGCATCTGCACCAAAAACAAATTCTTTGTGTGTCCAATCTCACTTGGCCAATAAATTATTCTATTCTATTCTATTCTATTCTATTCTACTCTATTCTTATTCATATTTCTTTTATATGTACAATGAGAGCATCTGCACCAAAGACAAATTCTTTGTGTGTCCAATCTCACTTGGCCAATAAATTATTCTATTCTATTCTATTCTATTCTATTCCTATTCTATTCCTGAATGCTGCTATCCTTGGGGTGCTGTTTCCATTTCGGAATTCTGCTTCCGTAGAGAATGTATATCATAAGACTGCGAGAGAATTAAAAGCAGTGGGCCCCGAAGGAAATAAATCAATCTTTCTCAAACCCGGCAACTTTAAGACAGGTGGACTTCAACTCCCAGAAGTCCCCCAGCCAGCCTGGAATTCTGGGAGATGAAGTCCACCTGTCTTTAACATTGCCAAGTTTGAGAAATACTGCAAGAAACCGGTAGCCGGTTACACGGAAGGCTATGTAACTCCAAGCACTGTTTAAAAGCAAAGCTAGCGAGCTGTGGTTTATTCAGCAAACCACAATTTAGCCATGTGCATTCCTGCGAGAGCCAGATCGCTGTCTATTGATCTTTTTCAGTCCGAGGATATGCATGTAAAAAGGAGAGAGAGGAAGGGAGGAAGAGAGAGGGAGAGGGGGGAAGGAGAGAGACAGAGGGAGGGAGGGAGAGGGGGGGAAGGAGGGAGGGAGAGGGAGATAGGGAGAGAGACACAGAGAGACCTACCTACCTACTGTATTTCTCCCTCTCTCTATCCCTCTACCTACCTACCTACCTACCTACCTACCTACCTACCTACCTACCTACTGTATTTCTCCCTCTCTACCCCTCTACCTACCTACCTACTGTATTTCTCCCTCTCTCTCTCTATCCCTCTACCTACCTACCTACCTACCTACTGTATTTCTCCCTCTCCCTCTCTATCCCTCTACCTACCTACCTACCTACTGTATTTCTCCCTCTCTCTCTATCCCTCTACCTACCTACCTACCTACTGTATTTCTCCCTCTCTCTCTTTCTATCCGTCTACCTACCTACCTACCTACTGTATTTCTCCCTCTCTCTCTCTATCCCCCTACCTACCTACCTACTGTATTTCTCCCTCTCTCTATCCCTCTACCTACCTACCTACCTACTGTATTTCTCCCTCCCTCTATCCCTCTACCTACCTACCTACCTACCTACCTACTGTATTTCTCCCTCTCTCTCTCTATCCCTCTACCTACCTACCTACCTACCTACTGTATTTCTCCCTCTCCCTCTCTATCCCTCTACCTACCTACCTACCTACCTACCTACCTACCTACTGTATTTATCCCTCCCTCTATCCCTCTACCTACCTACCTACCTACTGTATTTCTCCCTCTCTCTCTCTATCCCTCTACCTACCTACCTACCTACCTACCTACCTACTGTATTTCTCCCTCCCTCTCTCTATTCCTCTACCTACCTACCTACTGTATTTCTCCCTCCCTCTCTCTATCCCTCTACCTACCTACGGACCTACGTACCTACCTATCTACCTACTGTATTTCTCCCTCCCTCTCTCTATCCCTATAGCTACCTACCTACTGTATTTCTCCTTGAGTCTTATGGACAGAGTATTATGACATTTTGTATTATGTCATCCTGTGGCTCACTGCTCTCTCTGTATCCATCTACCTACATTTTTTACATTTCCATTGCGTGTACCTGGCACAGGTGTGACATCTACACAATCTATATATATGTATCATTGGTGCCGTATTTGTAAGGAACGTTATGTGAAAATTTGGAAGCGATCGGTGCAGGACTTTCGGAGATTAGCGGGTTTTGAACAAACTCCTAGTTACATTTTTATTTATATAGAAGATTTTTTTTTTTAAAGGTCATATCTTCCTTTTCTTGCTAGGCAGTCTGGCCAAGCAGCAGTACCAATCTCAGAGTTTTGGGGCACCTTTAATTTTTGTGGTTGCGGCGATTGTGGTTGTTGGGTTTCAGATTGCTCTTTGCAGAGGACAATGCAGAAACTTACAACCAAGAGAGAGAGAGAGAGACGGATCATTTTACCTTCGCGGAAGGAACTGCGAGATACTTGAGTGGGGTTTGAATAGGGGAACACTGTGTCACGAATCACCATTCCTGCAAGCTGGCCTGGAAAGGCCACCCCTTCCCCACTCCAATCGAGGTTTATTCAGCCCCCAAACCTGGTTAAACCAGGCAGGGCCTTGCGACGTTTGGCCATTGGTCCTACGGATTCCTTGCCAGCGTTAAGGCAAAATAGGATGAATGAAGCCCACTATCTCTGCGGAGGGGAAATTAAGAGTCACGCCAGATTCACGCCTGGAGCCAAATGGTGGCTTGCTGAAAAAAAACAACCATGGTTTGGGGAAGGACAGTCGTGTAGGAGTCCAGGAATGGAGGGAGGAAGAGAAAGCGGTTTATTGATAAGAGGTTTTTTTTTTTTTAAACAAAAAAAATTGTTCCTTGTCAATCCTGCACAGAAGAAGAAACGGGATTTTGAGAAAAGCAGAGAAATAGAAAAAAAAAGCCCATTTTTCCCCCCTCACTATAAAATGGGTAAAAGATGATGAAAATGGAAGGGAACCCCCCCCCCCCCCCCGGCACAAAACAAAAAACTCACAGATTGGAATATTTTTTCGAGGAAGTCACAGAATGGAGCATCAGAAGTGGGGGGGGGGGGGAAACACAATTATTTGCAGAGTTATCCCCCCCCCACACACACACACATACACAAACCCATCTCCAAGCAGGGAAATCGACTTTTCTTGTGAATCCTAAACATCGGAGCATCCTGGTACAGTGCCCTGGCATAAGGAGGCTCTGTAAAGATTCCATTTGCATGCAATGCAATGCAATGCAATACAGTACAATACAATAGCAGAGTTGGAAGGGACCTTGGAGGTCTTCTAGTCCAGCCCCCTGCCTAGGCAGGAAACCCTATACCGTTTCAGACAAATGGTTATCCAACATCTTCTTAAAAGACTTCCAGGGTTGGGGCATTCACAACTTCTGGAGGCAAGTTGTTCCATTGATTAATTGTTCTAACTGTCAGGAAATTCCTCCTCAGTTCTAGGTTGCTTCTCTCCTTGATTAGTTTCCACCCATCGCTTCTTATCCTGTCTTCAGATGCTTTGGAGAACAGCTTGATTCCCTCTTCTTTGGGGCAACCCCTGAGATATCGGAAGACTGCTATCATGTCTCCCCTGGTCCTTCTTTTCATTCAACTAGACCAGGGGTCTGCAAAGTCGGCTCTTTTAAGACTGGTGGACTTCAACTCCCAGAGTTCCCCAGCCAGCTTTGCTTGCTGGGGAACTCTGGGAGTTGAAGTCCACCAGTCTTAAAAGAGCCGACTTTGCAGACCCCTGAACTAGACCTACCCAGTTCTTGCAACTGTTCTTCCTATGTTTTAGCCTCCAGTCCCCTCATCCTCTTCGTGGCTCTTCTCTGCACTCTTTCCAGAGTCTCCACATCTTTTCTACATCATGGCGACCAAAACTGGATGCCGTATTCCAAGTGTGGCCTTCCCAAGGCCTGTTAAAGTGGTATCAACCCTTCCCGTGATCTTGATTCCATCCCTCTGTTGATGCAGCCTAGAACTGGGTTGGCTTTTTTGCAGCTGCTGCACACGGCTGGCTCATATCTAGGCTTCCGATCCCCCTTTTGAAGCGATTCATGTGAGCTATACAGAGTTTTATAGGTCTGAATATATCCTCCCCTTCTTAGAGAGATTGCCAGGAAGGGCAGGCAATTTTTATGTAGGATTTCTCCTCCGGGACTCAAACCCGTCTACCACGAATGCAGTGTTGCTGCAAACGTCCAGAAGACCACCCGATAACGACTTGAGTTTTAGTTTAACAAATTTTAATCAGAGGGATTTTAAAATGTTGTTTTAGCACAGGGTTCTTAAGTTTAATTGTGGCTTTAGGATATTATTTATTTGTATATTTATATGGTGTTTTAATTTCCTGTGCGCCGCCCTGAATCCTTTTGTAGGAGATAGGGCGGGATATAAATCAAATAAAACTAAACTAAAACTAAAGAGGAAAAAAAAATTGGTTGTGGAATTAGAGTTGTCATCTTGCACCAATTATTTGAACATCTCTCTTAACAATTTCTGGACCATTGTATTTACTCCTATACTTAGAACAGTTAAAAACAATTAAGAACATCCAGGGAGAACCATGAATCCGTGGGACAGAAGTTGCCTCCAGAAGTTGTGAATGCCCCAACAACACTGGAAGTCTTTGAAGAAGATGTTTGGATAGCGGTTTGTCTGAAGCGGTATAAGGTTTCCTGCCTAGGCAGGGGGTTGGACTAGATGACCTCCAAGGTCCCTTCCAACTCTGCTATTTTATTGTATTATTGGCTTTTCACCCACATAAACCAGGGAGTGACCTGAACAGTTTGAGAACCTGTGTGCTATTATCCACTTTTAATGTCAGTACTTTTTAAATATATTTTAATGTCAGTACTTTTAAAATATATTTTAACGTCAGTACTTTTAAAATATATTTTAACGTCAGCACTTTTTAAATATATTTTAACGTCAGTACTTTTTAAATATATTTTAACGTCAGTACTTTTTAAATATATTTTAACGTCAGTACTTTTTAAATATATTTTAACGTCAGTACTTTTTAAATATAATTGTAAAAAGTCATGTGTATTGCTCGTCTTTAACCATAATAAAGATTTATACTATACTTTAAAGCAGGGGTCTCCAACCTTTGCAACTTTAAGTCTGAAGGACTTCAGCTCCCAGAATTCTCCAGCCAGCTTTAAGTCCTTCAGACTTAAAGTTGCAAAGGTTGGAGACCCCTGCTTTAAAGCCATTCAAGCGACCAGCCCAGGCCAAAAGCTCAAAAGGCCCATGATATCCCTCCATATTTCCAGTGCACCGCACCTGCAGACTACATCTCCCATAATCCTCCAGCCTCTCCCCCATTAAAAGTCCTAGAAATGCCCCCCCAGCCCCACTCCTAGATGCCACTTCCCCCCCCCCCAGTCCTGAGACACACACACACAAACACAAACGCGTCCAATGATCTTCACACTTTCAACTGTTGATTTGTCTCTCTCTCCCAACTGCAAAAGAAGCCAGAAAGAAATAAAAATGGATAATATAAAGAAGGAAAAAGGAAGAATAAGTGGGTTGCTGGAGGAGTCTGACTTTTCCCCATCTTTCAGCCCAGCAAAGCAGGACAAAGGACAGGAAGGATCAGAAAGAGAAAATAGAAAGATTCTCTCTCTCTCTCTCTCTCTCTCTCTCTCTCTCTCTCTCTCTCTCTCTCTCTCTCTCTCTCTTTCTTTCTTTCTTTCTTTCTTTCTTTCTGTCTCTTCCTCTCTCCCTCTCTTTTCTCCCTCTTTTTCTCCCTCTCTGTCTCTTCCTGTCTCCCTCTTTCTCTCTGTCATATCTTTCTGTCTCTTCCTCTTCCTTTCCCCCTCTTTCTCTCTCTTTCTGTCTCTTCCTCTCCCCCTCTTTTCTCTTTCTTTTTCTCTTTCTTTCTTTATTATTTATTAATTTAATTTGTATAAAGCCCTCTCTCCCGTTGGGACTCAGGGCGGTGCACAGGGATAATAAAAGATAAAAAAGATAAAATACATATAATACAATCAATCAATAAATTTTTAAACTAAATTTAAAACTAAATTTTGTCTGTTCCTCTCTCCCTCTCCCACATCTCTTTCTCTCTCTTTCTTCCTTTCTCTCTCTTCCTCTTCCTCTCCCCTCTTTTCCTATCTCTCTCTCTCTGTGTCTCTTCCTCTCTCCCCCTCTTCCTTTCTCTATCTCTTCCTCTCTCCTTTTTTCTTTCTCTCTCTTTTCCTCTCTCCCTCTCTCATCTCTTTCTTTCTCTCTCTTTTCTTCCTCCCCATCTTTCTCTCTCTTTCTTTCTGTTTCTTCCTCTCTCTCTCTCTCTTTCTTTTTCTCTCTGTCTCTTTCTCTCCCTCTCCCTCTCCGTCTCTCTCTCATCTCTCTCTGTCTCTTCCTCTCTCCCTCTCTCTCTTTCCTGCAAGCCAAAACTTGGTCATACATCCTGCTTCTGCAGCAGTGGTCTGTGTGTGTGTGTGGGGGGGGGGAGGAAGAGGTGTATGTGTGTGTGGAGGGGGGGGGGCTATATGTGTGGAAGTCCTCTGCAGTTTTCCCCTCTGCAGCGAGACTGCATCAAAAAACGGGGAGGGGGGGGTGGAGAGAATCAGCAGAGCTGAGCCACAATTACCCCCTTTCTCCCCCAATGCTGTGGAGGATGGATGTGTGTGTGTTTTGGGGGGGGGGGATTCCTTCAAAACCATCCAGGCAGGCGTGCATGCACCATTTCCCTCCCTGACCCAGAAAATCGAGGCACGAGAGAAAGTGGGGAAGAGGGAGGGGGGTCTCCTGCCCGTCAAGCCCGCCCCTCAAGGTCAGCCCCTCGAAAGTTGGCATTCCCAAAAAAATTTTAAAAACGGGGGGAGGAGAAAGTGAAGGATGAGTTGGTGGGTGTGTGAAAGACAAGACAAGACTCCTGGGGGGAAAAAAAATTGAGAGAAGGGATCATCTGAAACAGGAGATAGAAATGGGGGGGAGGCCGTTACGAACCGCCTGGCCAAATTTCCTCCCTACCACGAACCGCCTGGCCAAATTTCCTCCCTACCACGAACCGCCTGGCCAAATTTCCTCCCTACCACCACCCCACCCCGGCACAAAACAAGGATGCCCGTAGCCTTCTCCCACCCACCCACCCCTGTCCCATCTCCCCAATTACCTGCATCCTCGTTGGGACCCCACGGTCTTCTTCTTCGCTAACCTGGTGCTTCAGAAGTTCCTTGGGAGGCTGGACTTCAGGATTCCTTACGGTGATGGATAGCAGCCAGGCTCAGGAAAGATTGGAGGAGAATGAAAAAAAGAAAAGAGGAGGAGGAGGAGGGAGGCATTAAATAGATTTTTTTTATTAAAAAAAACAACCTCTATTTTTGGAGAGGGAGGGAGGTGGGGAGGATAATTGATCCAAGTATCCTGCGGTTGCAGAGAGCGGGGACCAATCTACGTGTGGGATTTCCACCCTCCTGTCCAGCCAAGGTTAAACGTGGGAAATCTTTGGGGCGCAGACTCTGCACCGAAGTCCTTTGCGTTCCCCATGCAGGGCAGCGCTTCTTGGTGGGTGCTTCATCCCTGAAGGTTCTTCGGAATAGAGCTGGAAGGGGCCTTGGAGGTCTTCTAGTCCAGCCCCCCTGCTCAAGAAGGAGGACTTATGCCATTTTAGATAAAGGATTGCCTAGACTCTTCTTAAAAAGAGCCAGTTAGAAAGTTTCTCCTCCATCCCAAGCTGCTTCTCTCCTTGATTAGAAGAGGATAGAATGAGCTGGAAGGGACCTTGGAGGTCTTCTAGTCCAGCCCCCCTGCTCAAGCAGGACGTATGCCATTTTAGATAAAGGATTGTCTAGACTCTCCTTAAAAACAGCCAGTTAGGAAGTTTCTCCTCCATCCCAAGCTGCTTCTCTCCTTGATTAGAAGAGGATAGAATAAGCTGGAAGGGACCTTGGAGGTCTTCTAGTCCAGCCCCCCTGCTCAAGCAGGACTTTTGCCATTTTAGATAAAGGATTGTCTAGACTCTTCTTAAAAACAGACAGTTGGGTAGTTTCTCCTCAATTCCAGGCTGCTTCTCCCTTTGATTGGAATAGAATAAGCTGCAAGGGACCTTAGAGGTCTTCTAGTCCAGCCCCCCTGCTCAAGCAGGACTTTTGCCATTTTAGATAAAGGATTGTCTAGACTCTTCTTAAAAACAGCCAGCTAGGAAGTTTCTCCTCAATTCCAGGCTGCTTCTCCCCTTGATTGGAATAGAATAAACTGCAAGGGACCTTAGAGGTCTTCTAGTCCAGCCCCCCTGCTTAAGCAGGAGGACTTTTGCCATTTTAGATAAAGGATTGTCTAGACTCATCTTAAAAAGAGCCAGTTAGGAAGTTTCTTCTCAATTCCAGGCCACTTCTCTCTTTGATTAGAATAGAATAGAATGAGCTGGAAGGGACCTTGGAGGTCTTCTAGTCCAGCCCCCCTGCTCAAGCAGGACTAAAGGATTGTCTAGACTCTTCTTAAAAGCAGCCATTTAGGAAGTTTCTTCTCAATTCCAGGGTGCTTCTCCCCTTGATTGGAATAGAATAAGCTGCAAGGGACCTTAGAGGTCTTCTAGTCCAGCCCCCCTGCTCAAGCAGGAGGACTTTTGCCATTTTAGATAAAGGATTGTCTAGACTCTTCTTAAAAAGAGCCAGTTAGGAAGTTTCTCCTCAATTCCAGGCCGCTTCTCCCCTTGATTGGAATAGAATAAACTGCAAGGGACCTTAGAGGTCTTCTAGTCCAGCCCCCCTGCTCAAGCAGGACTTTTGCCATTTTAGATAAAGGATTGTCTCCAGACTCTTTTTAAAAGCAGCCAGTTAGGAAGTTTCTTCTCGATTCCAGGCCGCTTCTCTCTTTGATTAGAATAGAATAGAATGAGCTGGAAGGGACCTTGGAGGTCTTCTAGTCCAGCCCCCCTGCTCAAGCAGGAGGACTTTTGCCATTTTAGATAAAGGATTGTCTAGACTCTTCTTAAAAGCAGCCAACTAGGAAGTTTCTCCTCAATTCCTGCTTGCTTCTCTCCTGGATTAATTTCCACCCATTGTTTCTTGCGCCCCGGCCTCAGAGGCTTTGGAGAACAGCTTGACTCCCTCTTCTTTGGGGCAGCCCCTGAGATATTGGAAGGCTGCTATCATGTCTCTCCTGGTCCTTCTTTTCTCTAGACTGGCCAAACTCAAACCCTGCAGCCCTTCTTCATTTGTTTTAGTCTCCAGGCCTTGGATCAACTTGATTGCTTTGTCAAAAATGGTATCGGGCAAGGATAGCTTAACCTTTTTCTCCTTGTGTGCCCAAACTGTGCGAGACCACACCCGTATGCAATGTGCATCGGCCCCTGTGCCCGCCATAGGCTCGCCATCATGGGTATAGGCATGGAGCTGAGTTATTCAGACAAATGACAGATAAAAATAACAGAATAGAGCTGGAAGGGACCTTGGAGGTCTTCTAGTCCAGCCCTCGGCTCAAGCAGGAGGCCCTCCACCACTTCAGACAAACGATGGATAACAATAACAGAATAACAGAGCTGGAAGGGACCTTGGAGGTCTTCTAGTCCAACCCCCAGCTCAAGCAGCAGGCCCTCCACCACTTCAGACAAAGGGTTGTCCGATCTCTTCTTTAAAACATCCAGTATTGGAGTATTTACAACTTCTGGAGGCCAGTCGTTCCACTGGTTAATTGTTCTCACTGTCAGGAAATGTCTCCTCAGTTCTACGTTGCTTCTCTCCTTGATTAGTTTCCACCCATTGCTTCTTGTCCTGCCCTCAGGTGCTTTGGAGAATAGTTTGACTCCCTCTTCTTTGGGGCACCCTCTGAGATATCGGAACGCTGCTATCATGTCACTCCTGGCCCTTCTTTTCATTCAACTAGACCTACCCAGTTCCTGCAACCGTTCTTCTCTTCACTAGATTAGATGGTTAATCGACAGTCAACCAAATCTTCAGACTGGACTTCAGAACTTCTTCTCTGGTGGTGCAAGAGCTCTGCAGTTGTGATCTCCAGCTGCCGCACAACCAGATTGTGTTTGTGGTGCCTTAACCCTCCAGCTAGAAAATTGAAGGGGGGGGGGAGGAAAGGACAGGCAGGCTTGCCATATTTAATTCATTGTTACTATTGTGGTTTTTTTGTGTTTTTTTTTAAACCGTCCTGCTGGAACTGCAGCATTTCTGAGCTGCAGAGAATGCAGTTCTGGGCATGTTAGCTGGCTGCGCAGTTCACTGCAGTCTCCTGCAGGCTGGGTTGCGGGGAGGGGGGGGGGGGAGGAGGGAGGCATGCAGACCCACCAGCTCATTGCTGAAGAGGCTTTGGAGGTCAAACAGCTAGGTAGAGAAAGGCAGTGCTAGCGATGCAAGGTTATTGTCTGCTGGCCACAAACCAGGGTGGATTGAGGGTTTTAATGCCCTGCACAAAAGCTGGCTGTTGTGTTTTTTTAGAATAGAATAGAATAGAATAGAATAGAATAGAATAGAATTCTTTACAGGCCAAGTTTGATTCAACACACAAGGAATTTGTCTTTGGTGCAGAGGCTCTCGGTGTACATAGAATAGGAATAGGAATAGGAATAGGAATAGGAATAGGAATAGGAATGGAATAGAATAGAATAGAATAGAATAGAATTCTTTACAGGCCAAGTTTGATTGAACACACAAGGAATTTGTCTTTGGTGTAGATACTCTCAGTGTACATAGAATAGGAATAGGAATAGGAATAGAAATGGAATAGAATAGAATAGAATAGAATAGAATTCTTTACAGGCCAAGTTTGATTGAACACACAAGGAATTTGTCTTTGGTGCAGATACTCTCAGTGTACATAGAATAGGAATAGGAATCGGAATAGGAATAGAGTAGAATAGAATAGAATTCTTTACAGGCCAAGTTTGATTGAACAAACAAGGAATTTGTCTTTGGTGCAGATACTCTCAGTGTACATAGAATAGGAATAGGAATAGGAATAGAAATGGAATAGAATAGAATAGAATAGAATAGAATAGAATAGAATTCTTTACAGGCCAAGTTTGATTGAACACACAAGGAATTTGTCTTTGGTGCAGATATTCTCAGTGTACATAGAATAGGAATAGGAATAGGAATAGGAATAGGAATGGAATAGAATAGAATAGAATAGAATTCTTTACTGGGCAAGTGTGATTGGACACACAAGGAATTTGTCTTTGGTGCAGAGGCTCTCAGTGTACATAGAATAGGAATAGGAATAGGAATAGGAAATGGAATAGAATAGAATAGAATAGAATTCTTTACTGGGTAAGTGTGATTGGACACACAAGGAATTTGTCTTTGGTGCAGAGGCTCTCAGTGTACATAGAATAAGAATAGGAATAGGAATAGGAATGGATTTGAAATTAGAAATGGAATAGAATAGAATTATTTATTGCCCAAGTGTGATTGGACACACAAGGAATTTGTCTTTGGTGCAGAGGCTCTCAGTGTACATAAGGAGAATAAAATACATTCATCAAGAATAAAAAGACACAACACTTAGTGATAGTCACAGAGTACAAATAAGCCATCAAATCGTACTAGGAAACAAATAAAAACAATATAAATTGTAAAGATACAAGCAACATGGTTATAATTGTAAGTGTACTAGAGACAGGTACTAGTAAGGAAGAGAAGAAGAATAGTAATGCAATCTTAGCAGGTAATATGACAGTATTGTGGGAAATAGTTGTTAAGCAGAATGATGGCATTTGGGGGGGGAAACTGTCCTTGTGTCTAGTTGTCTTGGTGTGCAGTGCCCTATAGCCTCGTTTTGAGGGTAGGAGTTGAAACAATTTATGCCCAGGATGCGAAGGGTCTGTAGATATTTTCCCAGCCCTCTTTTTGACTCGTGCAGCGTCCAGGTCCTCCATGGAAGGCAGGTTGGTAGCCATTGTTTCTTCTGCAGTTCTGATTATCAGTTGAAGTCTAAGGCATAACTTTCTAGGAAAGCCAATGCATTGTGGCTTGTCCAGTTAAAGGCGGTTAAATCAATCCCGGTTTGCACTGAAGCCCAGCTTGCCCTGCAAGGAAACCATTTTTTTCCCCTAAATGAAGGAGGAATTAATCTGAACACTGCATTTGGCTTTTTGCTCACACAACGTTCTTGAAAGGTAGGGCTGGAAATCCTACCTTTAACCTGGTCCACTTATTCCCTGTAGGGTTAAACTGCAGGGGCTAGCTTTGGTTTGCAGCAGGTATCTGGCCCCAAATAATGGTTTGATGCCCACAGGGCTGTACTTAACAATGCACTAGACCACAATGAGGTAGAGTTGTGTCAGTAGCAGCTGTGAATGCAGCTAGTTATGCCAGTTCTTCAGACCTGCTAAATGCTTCTTTGGAGAAATGCCCCAACACTGGAAGTCTTTAAGATGTTGGACAGCCATTTGTCTGAACTGGCATAGGGTTCCCGCCTAGGCAGGGGGTTGGACTAGAAGACCTCCAAGGTCCCTTCCAACTCTGCTATTGTATTGTATTGTAAATAGTGGCAGAAGGCAAGTATAAAGGACATGTATAATATTGGGATTTCATAAATAAAATTTAGTTTATGGAAACTTAGTTAAGGGCCTTTCTCCCAACCCACTGGAAGGTGCTCCCCCAAGTCCCATAATCCCTTCCCATAATCCCTCACCCATGTGCTGGTGGATGATGGGACTTGGAACTCCATACCTGCGTCTGGTTGGGAAGCGGGCATCGTTACGAGGATGCTCTCAAATTTTATACTTTGTTGGGGGGAAAAAACTGGGGGGAAAAATACCTGGAGGAAAATCAGAATAAAATATTTATTTATTTTATTTTATTTTATTTTATTTTATTTTATTATTTTATTTTATTATTTTATTTTATTTTATTTTATTTTATTATTATTTTATTATTATTTTATTATTATTTTATTATTATTTTATTTATTTATTTATTTATTTATTTATTTTATTTTATTTTATTTTATTTTATTTTATTTTATTTTATTTTATTTTATTTTATTTTATTTTATTTTATTTTATTTTATTTTATTTTATTTTATTTTATTTTATTTTATTTTATTATTTATAAACTGCACCCTCTCCCCGAAGGGACCCGGGGCGGTGCACAGGACAATTAAAAAGCATATAAAAACACAACAATACAATATTTAAAATCGAATTAAATAATTAACCCTGCGCTAAAATTTTAAAATCCTAAAACCCTTAAAAGTAATTCCCTGTAGTCCCAATTAAAACAATTTAATACATTACAGCCTGGGGTGGATAGGTTAGGCCAGGGATGTCCAAACTTGGGAACTTTAAGACTTGTGGACTTCAACTCCCAGAATTCCCCAGCTATGCTGGCTGGGGAATTCTGGGAGTTGAAGTCCACAAGTCTTAAAGTTCCCAAGTTTGGACATCCCTGGTAGGCCAAATAGCCACCAGGAAGCCTCGCTCCCCCCCACCCTCACCTCCGCCCGCCCGCTTCCCAATCGGCCGCTCCGGCTCGACGCGAACCATAAGCTTTTTTTCCCCCCTCCCTCCGACTTGCCATTGGGAAGAAG
This sequence comes from Rhabdophis nuchalis, assembly GCA_039707465.1. Classification (NCBI taxonomy): domain Eukaryota; kingdom Metazoa; phylum Chordata; class Lepidosauria; order Squamata; family Natricidae; genus Rhabdophis; species Rhabdophis nuchalis. The sequence goes on from CM077655.1 coordinate 6,695,818, forward strand.
AGGCGGAGCTGGGCCGGCCGAGAGGAGGCGAGGGGGAAATCTCCGCGTTGGCCGCCGTCTCCCCGTTTCCCGGATTCCGCTTTTGGGCTTCTCCAACGCCGCCCGGGGGAGGGAGGTGAGTGGGGCTTCTCCTGCGTGGATTGACGGGGGTGGGATGGGGGGGGCTGGGAAGGACCGATGAGCTCCCCAAGAGGGGAGGGGGGGCCCTTTCCCCACGTTTCCCGGGTTGCAAAACAAATAAAACCTGAGCGTGCATTTTTTCCCCAACCCTTGCGCGCTTTTGCAAACAAAAAAAGGGGACGGGACGGGACACGCAACCACCTTGCGCGGCTGAGCTTCGTCGGGATCCGGTCCAAAAAGCCAGGGGCAAAAGCCCACACTTCCGCCTTGCCAGCCTGCAGATCGCCTTGAAGGCGCCTCTGCCAAGGAAGTGGGGAGGGGGGGGGGGGAATAAGGGGGTGGGTAGGATGGTTGGCTGGAGGGGGGGGTGTGATATAGATTTTAGGGGGGGTGTCTCTGTGGTTGGGTGCCCCCCCCTTTTTTTCTTCTGGGTTTGCAGCCATGATTTGCCCCCTCCCTCCTTTCCTGGACTGGGGGGGGGGGGATGAAAGCCTGGACAATCCACGATCTGCCCCAAGGTACAAATAAGCAATCAGGAAACTATCAATATCAATATAAATCGTAAGGATACGTATAGGTGGGACCTTGCTCAATAGCAGCAACTGTGAGAGGGATCTTGGAGTCCTAGTGGACAACCATTGAAATAGGAGCCAGCCGTGGGCAGCAGCTGCCCAAAAAGCCAACCCAGTTCTAGGCTGCATCAACAGAGGGATGGAATCAAGATCATGGGTAGTGTTGATACCACTTTATAAGGCCTTGGGAAGGCCACACCTGGAATACGGCATCCAGTTTTGGTCGCCACGATGTAGAAAAGATGTGGAGACTCTGGAAAGAGTGCAGAGAAGAGCAACCAAGAGGATGAGGGGACTGGAGACTAAAACATATGAAGACCGGTTGCGGGAACTGGGTAGGTCTAGTTTAATAAAAAGAAGGACTAGGGGAGACATGATAGCAGTCTTCCAATATCTCAGAGGGTGCCCCAAAAAAGAGAGAGTCAAGCTATTCTCCAAAGCACCTGAAGGCAGAACAAGAAGCAATGGGTGGAAACTAATCAAGGAGGGAAGCAACTTAGAACTGAGGAGACATTTCCTGACAGTGAGAACAATCAATCAGTGGAACAGAAGTTGCCTCCAGAAGTTGTGAATGCCCCAACACTGCAAGTCTTTAAAGAAGATGTTGGATAGCCATTTGTCTGAAATGGTATAGGGCTTCCTGCCTAGGCAGGGGGTTGGACTAGATGACCTCCAAGGTCCCTTCCAACTCTGCTATTGTATTATTGTATAAACCTGCAGATTTGCCTATCCCAGGTCCTTGGTAAGGACTCGATAGGTAGACAAAAATGGCAAACCCAGACTGAACATCTGGCTGACTGTATGATGTTTACTAATAATAATAATAATAATAATAATAATAATAATAATAATAATAATAATAATAATAATAATAAGGGGCATTTTTGGTGCGTATTCTGGCTTCTGTCCGAAACCTTGATGCGTAAAACACACCTTGTGTGTTCCATTTAATATGTCAGCAACTAACACAGCCATCCTCTGGCACATCCTGTTGAATTTATTTGCACATCAGCAGAAAAGTGGCTCTCGCCACGATGAGGGTTTGGGGCCTTGGGCAAGACCGAATAAACCGGTTTTCCTGCTCAGCTGGCATCGGGGAGGGAGCCCAAATTTCCAGTTTCAGCAAAAAATTTAAAAAATAACATGCCACCCAATTTTCCCCCAGACTTCCAAAATTGCCCTCCAGGTCCCAGGCGAAGATGCTTCAGGGCAAGCTGGTGCTTGCAAATTGGGTTCTGTTGAAGAAGGCGTGCCCTGCCGTCTGCCTGCGCTGAGCCAACCCCCTTCTCCAACATTGTGGGGTTGTGAGATGCGGCAAAGAAGTGGGTCTTTTTGTGCCAAAAGAGGCTGCGTTTATTTATTTATGTTTGCGGCCACCGTTTTGCAACCGTCGCTCCCAACCTTCAGCAAGCAGAAGGCAGTTTTTAAATCTTGTGTCTTAATGGCAAAGTTTATTATTTATTTTATTTATTTGATTTATATCCCGCCCTTCTCCAAAAAGACTCAGGGCGGCGCACAGGAATTTAAAATGCATACAAAATAATACAAAAAATTTAAAAAACCTATTAAATATCAGTCCTGCGCTAAAACCAATTAAAATCCCCAATTAAAACTATCTACATTAGTCCCAGCGGAGGTTATGTTAGGCCGGCTTGATGAAAGAGGTGTGTTTTTAAACACTGGCGGAAGAGGCAGAGGTCAGTGATGGTACGGAGTTCTGGGGGTAGGTCAGTTGGTGCTCAACCCTTTTGCTGGCTCAGTCTAAAATTATATATGCTACATATCAAGCCTTCAGAATAGAGTTGGAAGGGAATATAGTTTTTTATTTCATTATGTGTGTGTGTTTGTGTGTTTGTGTGCATGCGTGCACGCATACATACATACATATATACATACATCTCATCTCATCTGATATATCATCAGTTATTTTATTTTATTTTATTTTATTTGAATTTATACCCCGCACCTTCTCCAAAAAGGGTGGCGCACAGGAAATTTAAAAACATAACAATTATAACAAAATACAATACAAAACAATACAATACAATACAATAGCAGAGTTGGAAGGGACCTTGTAGGTCTTCTAGTCCAACCCCCTGCGTGGGCAGGAACCTTATACCATTTCAGACAAATGGCTGTCTAACATCTTCTTAAAGACTTCCAGGGTTGGGGCATTCACAACTTCTGGAGGCAAGCTGTTCCAGAGGTTACTTGTTCTAACTGTCAGGAAATTTCTCCTTAGTTCTAAGTTGCTTCTCTCCTTGATTAGTTTCCACCCATTGCTTCTTGTCCTGCCCCCAGGTGCCTTGGAGAATAGTTTGACGCCCTCTTCTTTGTGGCACCCTCTGAGATATCGGAAGACTGCTATCCTGTCTCCCGTGGTCCTTCTCTTCATTCAACTAGACACACCCAGCTCCTGCAACCGTTCTTCATATGTTTTAGTCTCCAGTCCCCTAATCATCTTGGTTGCTCTTCTCTGCACTCTTTCCAGAGTCTCCACGTCTTTTCTACATCGTGGCGACCAAAACTGTATGCAGTTAAATACAAAATTTAAAAACATATTAAATCCCTACCCTGTGCTAAAATCGTTTAAAATCCCCCAAATTAAAACTATCTAAGAACAGTCACAACGGGAGGTTACGCTAGGCGGGCTTGATGGAAAAGGTGTGTCTTAAGACACTGGTGGAAGAGGCGGAGGTCTGAGATGGTACGTAGTTCAGGGGGTAAGTCGTTCCAGAGGGTAGGGCCCGCCACAGAGAAGGCCCTTCCCCTGGGTGTCGCCAACCGGCATTGCCCGGCTGACGGCACCCTGAGAAGGCCCTCTCTGTGGGAGCGGATCGGACGAAGGGATGTATGGGGCAGGAGACGGTCTCGCATGTAACTAGGTCCCGAGCCATGGAGTTAGAATAGCAGAGTTGGAGGGGACCTTGGAGGTCTTCTAGCCCAACCCACTGCTTAGGCAGGAAACCCTACAAAGTTTCAGACAAAAGTTTATCCAATTTCTTCTCAAAATACTCCAATGTTGGAGTATTCACAACCTCTGGAGACAAGTTGTTTCACAGAATAATATAATATAATAATAATGTAACATAATATAATAATTATAATATGTAATATAACATATAATGAATACAACTCCTACCCTCAAAGTGACGCTATAGGACACTGAAAACCAGAACAACTAGGCGCAAAGACAGTTTTTATCCTGAATGCCATCACTCTACGTAACAACTGATTCCCACAACACTGTCAAACTATTTACTAAATCTGCATTACTATGACTATTAGTCTTCTCATTGTTCCTATCCGCCATCTCCTCCCACTTATGACTGCATGACTGTAACTTAGTTGTTTATATCCTTATGATTTATATTGATATTGTTTCCTGATTGCTTATTTGTATTCTATGACTATCACTAAGTGTTGTATCTTTTTATTCTCGATGAATGCATTTTATTCTCCTTATGTACACTGAGAGCAAGTGCACCAAAGACAAATTCCTTGTGTGTCCAATCACACTTGGGCAATAAAGAATTCTATTCCATTCCATTCCATATTTTCCATTCCATTCTATTCTAATCTGAATTTTATTCTACTCTACTCTACTCTACTCTACTCTACTCTACTCTACTCTACTCTACTCTACTCTACTCTACCCTAGTCCTAGTCCTAGTCCTACTCTATTCTTTCCTACTCTACTCTACTCTACACTACACTCCACTCCTACTCCTACTCCTATTCTACCCTACCCTATCCTATCCTGTCCTACCCTACCATACTATTCAATACAATATACTACAATACAATGCAATACAATGCTAATTACTATACTATACTATACTATACTATACTATACTATACTATACTATACTATACTATACTATACTATACTATACTATACTATACTATACTATACTATACTATACTATACTATACTATATCCGAGTCCCTTCGAGGAGAGGGAGCGGTATACAAATAAACATTTCTATTTCATTTCTATTTCTACTCTACTCTACTCTACTCTACAATACAATACAATACAATACAATACAATACAATACAATACAATACAATACAATACTATACTATACTATACTATACTATACTATATATATGTGTATATATATGTATGTATGTATGTATGTGTATGTATGTATGTATGTATATATATATATATATATATATATATATATATATATATATATATATATATATATATATATATATATATATATATATATATATATATGTTAGATTTTTTAAGGGCTGAAAATATATATATGTAATTGTTTCACAACAACCTGTTATTATTAGGCCCCAATTAAGGGACGAGACATCCTGTTTCCCTTACTGCCTATCGGCTCATCACTAGAGACCATCCAGACAGTATAATATTTTAGATATGTGTGTTAGTTTTATGAGCTGATCAATAAATTAAATAAATCCTGGTCTCTCTCTAATTTAATTTATTGATCAGCTCATAAAACTAACACACACACACACACACACACACACACACACATATATATGGATCCATCCTGGTCTCTTTATTTTCAGCCCTTAAAAATCTAACATAATATATATATATATATATATTCATATTCCATATATACTCCATATATACAGACATATATTCCTTTTCTATATAGTTTTAGACTGAGCCAGCAAAAGGGTTGGGCACCATCATGGTATTTCAGATCTGCCTTTTGTGCTGAAGCGTGTGTGTGTGTGTGTGTGTGTGTGACTTTTCTGCACATTCAAGCAACTGAAATGGGGGGGAAAACCCCAGAGCATCTGAGTTGCAAAGATGGGCTGGATTCACACAACCTTTTGAAAAAAAACAAAACAAAAATTGCGTTCAAAATAAACCCATTTCAGGGCCGGCCGGCAAAAAGAACCCAACGGATTAGATTTGCATCGCAGCTAAAAAGCAACAACCCTCAACAAGGTTCAGTTTAGCATCTCTAACTCAACGGTCCCCCCCAATCTTGCTGGCTCCGAGCACTGGCAGAGTGGTTGTGTGCTTTCGCGCAAAAGAAGTGTCATGGGCTCATACAAGTTGCCTGGTGCTTATGCAGCCCGGTTCCCAATGGGCCACAGCCTGGTACCGGTCCCCCCAACCGGGAATTGGAGGTCCCCTGTCTGAACTACCGTGTCTCCCCCAAAATAAGACAGGGTCTTATTTTGGGGCGGGGTATTTTCGGGGAGGTCTTATTATTTTTGAGGTGCAGGAGGCAATGATTGTGGTCACTTCATGGCTGCTGTTGTGTCAGATTATTTTCTGGGAGGTCTTATTTTAGCGCATGCACTCAAAAGCCCCCCCCAAATAACCACTCCTGGAAGGCACAGAATTTATGGATACCCGATTAGGTCTTCTTATATTTAAATTTATTTAAATTTATTTATACTGTTTTTGGTTCTTTTTTGTTTGGTTTTATAAATAGAACGTCATACAATTAGGCTTTACTTAAAAGGGTATTAAAACAACTAGCAAGATTTGGGACTGAGATATAAGAATTGTAAATTGAGCGATAAACCTTAAATCTGAAACTATAAATACCATCAACACAAAATAGAACTGGCTCCGAGGCCGAAATACACCAAGTAAATGAGATGAAGAGTGTGGAAAGTAGAGAGGTAAGGGAAGAAGAGAGAGAAAGGAGAGAGGGCAAAGAGGGGGAAGAGGAGAAGAGAAAGGAGGAGTGGAAAGGGGAGAGAGGAGAAGGAGAGAAGAAGGGGAAGTAGAGAAGGGGAGGGCGTTAGAGGGAAGAAAGGAGGTAGGGAGGAGGAGGAGAAAGGGGAAATAAAATGGTGGATAAGGCACAAATATGGTGTATGGAGAGCAGAAGAGCCCTCTGGGAGTTTTCTGGGTGTTGATGGTAAAATGAAATGATGGTAAAATGGAATGATGTAAACATTTAATAATATTATGTGATGTTGGCTATGTAACAGTATGTATGTTGTTATTTACTTTGAAAATTGAAAAAAAAAATCTATTAAAAAAAGCCCCCCCCCCCCCAAAATTGGGCTTATTATTCGGGTAGGATTTATTTTTGGGAAAACACAGTAAGCCTCTTTTCCACAGGTAGCTAGTGAGGTTTTGTTTACTGATCTGAGTTGAATGTGTTGTGCGAACCCAGCATAGACCAGGGAGGGTGTGACTGGACTCTCTAACTGCTATTTAATCGATTTCTTTTCTTCGACTTCCGGGACGGTGGCTTCTGCACCGGGAAATGCTGATTTATTTATTTTTAATCTATGGGTTTTTTTGTTTGACTAACCGAGTGTCGAAAGTATTTTATCTTCACTGGAAAACCAAGTTGTCAAACAAGGAAGTATTAATTGCCAGTTTCTCTGTAAGGCTGATAAAGCTGCCCTTTACGTCAATTCAAAATATATATAATATACAGTTACAGGAAGGAGAGGTTTTGATTGAGCCTCAGTAGAAATGTTGGCAAGCTCCCGGATATCCAACGAATTAAGTTTGCATCTTAGCTAGTGCAGCGAATTAAGTTTGCATCTTAGCTAATGCAACGAATTAAGTTTGCATCTTAGCTAATGCAACGAATTAAGTTTGCATCTTAGCTAGTGCAACGAATTAAGTTTGCATCTTAGCTAGTGCAACGAATTAAGTTTGCATCTTAGCTAGTGCAACGAATTAAGTTTGCAACTTTGTAGTGCAACGAATTAAGTTTGCATCTTAGCTAGTGCAACGAATTAAGTTTGCATCTTAGCTAGTGCAACGAATTAAGTTTGCATCTTAGCTAGTGTTGTGGCTGGCCAGCAGAGCTGGGAGTAGATTTGGACAGTGAGTTGGTTGGGGAGGAAGATGGGCCAGTCCTGGAGTCTGGAGAAGGCTCGGATGAGGGCTCTGTGTCGGAGGCAGAGAGGGGGCCAGGGCCCCTCTGACAGTTACCAGCTGCCTTCGGAGTCAGACATCAGTGAGGCAGAAGAACTGCTGGAGCCTGTTCCCAGTGTGCGCATGTGCAGAGTTGCCAGATGAAGGGAACAGCTAAAGAACAGGGGTCGACTTGGGAGGAAGGCCACAGGTGGACGATGAACGGCCCCTCCCAGAGGGAATAAAAGAGGAGCGACAGGGGAGTGGAGTTTGCAGGAGACCCTGAGTTCGCTTCATTGGTTCGTGACTCTCTTGAGACTTGGCTGGATGTGAAACGAGCAGAATTCGCAGCAAATTCATAAAAGGGGGCTTTGTCGGGACCAGGAGTTTCCTTCAGGCTCTTGGGAAGCCTCGCTCAGAACAGCTAGTAAGAGATGATTGTGCCTTTTATTCCCTACATCCCATCCATGCCATTGTCTACCTGTACTGTACAGGTAGTCCTCGACGTATAGCAGTTCGTTTAGTGACCAAAGTTAAAATCGCATTGAAATCGCAATTGGGACAAGCAATCCTGCTTTCTCCTTTCCTAAAAGAGTTTGCGAATGCCGAAAACATTCTTTGTTTGCACAGCTACAAAACACACTTGCCACAAAGGCTGTTCGCTCGAACATAGCTCCACTCCGAGCCAGCGATGTGAAATCGTGGAGTTGCCTCACAAGGTACAAAGGTGATATTGGAACAGGCCAAAGCCTTCCGGGGCCAAAGACGCAAATTCTATGTTTTTGTTTTGTTTCTGACTTCGTGTTCCATTCCTTTCTTTCTTCCCAGCCCCGTTTGGAAAGAAACGCCGTCCGTGTTCAAGATGCTTTTTAAAGAGACCCTCGCCGTGATTTTGCTGTGGGGCATTTTCCCCACCGAAACCAGGGAATCGCGGGGCCACATTTCTGTCGTCCTTCTGGGCGCCACTGGGGATTTGGCCAAAAAATACCTGTGGCAAAGCTTGTTCCAGCTCTACGTGGACGAAGTGACGAACGGCCACACCTTCACCTTCTATGGGGCCGCTCAGAAGGACCCCGACGCGGGGCGGAAGCTGATGTACGGCCCCTTGAAAAACCTGGCCTGCTCGCCGGAGGTGCCCCCCAACCGATGCGCGGTACTGAAGGACCAGTTCTTGAAATTAACGGAGTACCACCAACTCAAAGACGAGGAAGACTACGCCCGGCTCAACCAGGGCATTCAAACCGCCCTTGCTCAGGAGGAGCTTGTGGAAACCGGCCGTATCTTTTATCTGTCCGTGCCGCCGTTCGCCTACGCCGAAATCGCCCGGCACATTAACAGCAGCTGCAGGCCGCCTTCCGGCGCCTGGTTGCGTGTGGTGCTGGAAAAACCTTTTGGCCACGATTTGTTGTCTGCGCAACGGCTGGCGGAGGAGCTCGCCGCGGTCTTCCGCGAAGAGGAGATTTACCGGGTGGATCATTACCTGGGGAAGCAGGTGAGGAGAATCTAAGCGGGGTTGGAAGGATCCACCCCAACATCTGGGTGGAAGAGAGGAGAGATCCCGGTTTGATTGGCAGGGAACACAGACAGCAGCTGGGTTATCACTTCTTAAGAGGGGCGACTCTGGCCGAGATCGCGCTGGAGTTCCGCGCCCCTCAGCTCAGTGGCTGAGACGCTGAGCTTATCAATCAGAAAGGTCGGCGGTTCGAATTCCTAGCGCCGCGTAACGGAGGGAGCCCCCGTGACTTGTCCCAGCTCCTGCCAACCTAGCCATTCGAAAGCACGTTTAAAAAAAGGCAAGTAGAAAAACAGGAGCCACCTTTGGTGGGAAGGGAAAAGTGTTCCGTGCGCCTTCGGGAGTTGAGTCATGCCGGCCACATGACCACGGAGACGTCTTCGGACAGCGCTGGCTCTTCGGTTCTGAAACGGAGATGAGCACCGCCCTCTAGAGTCAGGAACGAGTAGCACATATGTCCGAAGGGAACCTTGACCTTTAAGGGTGGTTTTATTTCATTTGGGGTTATCTCCCCACGCTGGCGAGCTAATTTAATTTAATTTATTCAAATTTATAACCCGCACCTTCTCCTAGAAAAGGACCCAGGGCGGCGCACAGGAAAATTTAAAAACAATACAAATATACAAAAATACCATTTTTAAAAAAACGTATTAAACCCATACCCTGTGCTAAAATAATATAAAAAACCCCTAATTAAAAATATAGCTAATAACAGTCAGGAACGGGAGGTTATGCTAGGCCGGCTTGTTGGAATAGGTGCGTTTTAAGACGCTGGCGGAAGAGGCGGAGGTCTGAGATGGTACGTAGTTTGGGGAGCAGGTCGTTCCAGAGGGCTGGGCCCGCCGCAGAGAAGGCCCTTCTCCTGGGTGTCGCCAACCGGCATTGCCCGGCCGGCAGCACCCTGAGAAGGCCCTCTCTGTGGGAGCGGATCGGTCGAAGGGATGTATGGGGCAGGAGACGGTCTCGCATATAGCTAGAACTAACCCACTGCACTTGTTGTGCAGGAGGGTGTGTTTATTTATTTATTTATAAAATTTATATAACCGCACCCTCTCCCCGAAGGGACCCGGGGCAGTGCACAGGAAGTTTAAAACAAACACAATACACAATATAAATAATTAATATTGAATTAAATAGATTATCCCTGTGCTAAAATTTAAATGGTTAAAACATAATCCCTTAAAAACCCAATTAAAACAATTTATAATACAGACTGAAGGCTAGGTAAATAACTTAGGCCAAACCGGCCTGATGGAACAGGAGTGTCTTTAATTTCTGGCGGGAGGTGCGGAGGTCCGTGGTTGTTCTGAGGTCGGAGGGTAGGTCGTTCCAGAGGGTTGGGCCCACCACAGAGAAGGCCCTTCCCCTGGGCGTCGCCCGCTGGCATTGCCTAGTGGACGGCACCCGGAGAAGTCCCTCTCTGTGGGAGCGAATCGGCCGCAGGGATGTATGAGGTAGGATGCGGTCTCGCAGATAGCTTGGTCCCGTGCCATGGAGTGCTTTAAAGATGGTGATCAACACCTTGAAGCGCACCCGAAAGACCACAGGTAACCAGTGCAGCTCGCGCAGGAGCGGTGTTACATGGGAATATCTCGACGTTCCCAAGATCGCCCGCGCGGCCGCATTCTGGACCAGCTGCAGTCTTCGGGTGCACGCCAAGGGGAGCCCCATGTAGAGAGCATTACAGTAGTCCAACCGAGATGTCACAAGCGCGTGAGTGACTATGCGGAGGGCGTCCCGGTCCAATAAGGGACGCAACTGTCGCACCAGGCGTACCTGGTGGAAAGCCCCCCTGGCCACGGCTGTCACGTGATCTTGCATAGACAGCCGGGTATCCAGGAGGACACCTAGATTGCGTGCCCGATCCATGGGGGCCAGATGTTCGCCCCCAATGGCCAGTGATGGAATCAACTGGTTGAACCGGGGCGCCGGAAACCACAGCCACTCGGTCTTGGACGGATTGAGTTTGAGTCTGTTGCTTCCCATCTAGATACGTACGGCTTCCAGACATCGGGACATCACTTCAACGGCATCGTTGGGGTGGTTTGGGGTAGAAAAATACAGCTGCGTATCATCAGCGTAGATGTGGTACTCTACCCCAAAACCACGGATGATCTCACCCAGCGGCTTCATGTATGTGTTGAACAGGAGTGGCGAGAGAACCGACCCCTGAGGCACCCCACAAGTGAGGGATCTTGAGGCCGACCTCTGCCCTCCTGTCAACACAAATTGCGATCGGCCGGAAAGGTAGGAGGAGAACCACCGTAAAACAGTGCCCCTCACTCCCAACCCCTCCAGCCGATGCAATAGGATACCATGGTCGATGGTATCGAAAGCCGCCGAGAGATCTAACAGGACCAGGATGGAGGAGCAACCCCCATCTCTGGCCCTCCAGAGATCATCCACCAATGCGACCAATGCCGTCTCAGTGCTGTGCCCTGGCCGGAAGCCGCACTGGCGCGGGTCCAGATAATCAACTTCCTCCAGGTGACGGGGAAACTGTTGTGCCACCACACTCTCAACAACCTTCGCTAGAAAATGAAGGTTGGAGACTGGACGATAGTTTTCCAACAGAGCTGGGTCCAGGGAAGGCTTCTTGAGGAGAGGTCTCACCATCGCCTCTTTAAGGGAGGCCGGTAAGAACCCCTCACTCAGAGAAGCGTTGACTAACTCCTGGAGCCAGCCTCGTGTCACCTCCCAGGATGTGCCAGGGAGTGAGTGTGCAAAAAGACAGATTGGGTAACCAAACCACCCTGCCAAGGATCCCAAGGTTGTCGCTACTTTTTTTGTTGAGTAAGCGGGTTTGGGACTTTTTTTTCCTCCTCTCGGCCTCCCATCTCTGCTTGGCTGCCAAATACCCAAATTTCCGCGCACGAGGCTTTTAATTTGATAAGCTGGCAGTGAAGCGTGCAATTTTCTCTCCTCTCTTACTCCAAGTCCCATGTCCGTCCGTCCGTCCCCCCGGCTGGTTTGAGGAGGGTCTGTTGTGCTGCAAGGCAGGGAATCTTAGCAAGGAAGGATGGAAGGATGTTCCTGTAGAGCAGGGGTCTCCAACCTTGGCGACTTGAAGCCTGGAGGACTTCAACTCCCAGAATTCCTCAGCCGGTTTTGCTGGGAGGCTCTCCAACCTTGGCAACTTGAAGCCTGGAGGACTTCAACTCCCAGAATTCCCCAGCCGGCTTTGCTGGGAGGCTCTCCAACCTTGGCGACTTGGAGCCTGGAGGACTTCAACTCCCAGAATTCCCCAGCCGGCTTTGCTGGGAGGCTCTCCAACCTTGGCGACTTGAAGCCTGGAGGACTTCAACTCCCCGAATTCCCCAGCCGGCTTTGCTGCGAGAGGAATTCTGGGAGTTGAAGTCCCCAGGCTTAAAGTTGCCAAGGTTGGAGACCCCTGCTGTAGGGTGTTAGAGACAGATCTTGCCTGGAAACCACTCTGCTAATTTTGCTTCCCAAAATTTCATGCACTAACAAGCCTGGATTGCACCAAATGCAACTTTTAAAGGCCACAATTATTATTATTATAATCTACAATTTGGGGCTCTGGTTTGATTACATCTTTTTGATTTAATCGTGGATTGGATTGGAGCTTTGAATTTAATGGAGGATTGGATTAGATCTTCGATTCAATTGAATGGCGAAATTGATCGCAGCTGAGTCTGAACGTTTTTTGGCCACAATTTGTTGGGAAGATGCGCTAGAAGAGAGAGGGGTCTCCGGTGTGTTATTTCCCTCCCCTCCCCCCCCCCCCCCAAAAAAAATCTGCAAATTTTCTCCTTCTTCTCCTCTTCTTGAAGGCAGTGGCTCACATTTTACCCTTCCGGAAGCAAAACCGAGAGAAATTGGACCCACTCTGGAACCGACATCACGTGGAACGCGTGGAAATTGTTCTGAAAGAGACTGTGGATGTCAAAAGTACGTCAGCATCAATTTGGGTTGGGAGGAAGAATCAGTGGGGGGTAGACTTACGATTTTATTATTCATGTCAATGAATTCTCCACAAGCAATCCTGATTTCCATTTTTTTCCCCAGATGCTTTGGCCCTTTCCACACCCAAGTTCCTTTACGTTTTCAACTTAATTTCTTTTTTTCCATTTAAGTTACCGTAGTTTTTTTGGGAGGGACTGTATGATGTTACGAAGCATAAGATGAAGTATAAGACCTACTTTTCGGGGGAGGAAAATGAGAAAACAGAATCTGCCTCTGCCTCCCAGCAATTTGCCTCCTTGCAGCAAACAGCCTGTTTCAGTTTCAATTTAGCCCGATTAGCAGAAGAAAACAAAATCTGCCTCTGCCTCCCAGCAATTTGCCTCCTTGCAGCAAACAGCCTGTTTCAGTTTCAATTTAGCCTGATTAGCAGAAGAAAACAAAATCTGCCTCTGCCTCCCAGCAATTTGCCTCCTTGTAGCAAACAGCCTGTTTCAGTTTCAATTTAGCCTGATTAGCAGAAGAAAACAAAATCTGCCTCTGCCTCCCAGCAATTTGCCTCCTTGCCGCAAACAGCATGTTTCAGTTTCAATTTCACCACTGCCTGATTAGCACAAGCAGCTGATTGTCGGTAGTATCGGCCTCCTGACCATCAGCTGTTTCAGGATTGCCATAGCCTATGGTTGCCTCCGCGGGCCTCATTTTCGGCCTCCGCATCCTGTTTTCAGCCTCCGCACAACCCGTTTTCCACCCGTTCTGGCCAGCGGGGATTGGAATGGGCCGAAAACAGGGAGCGCGGAGGCGGCAAAGGCAATCCCTGCAGCGTGAAACAGCTGATGGTGCAGACTGAGGCAGATCCAACCTGGGAGGCAGAGGCCAAAAGGTGGGTGGAGCTACATTCAGTATATATAAGACGCATCCAAATTTTTGGGGGGATTGCATCTTATACAGTCTACATTCAGTGTATATAAGACACACCTTTTTTAGAGGGGGGGGAATTGCGTCTTATACTCCGAAAAATACGGTGGCTACCTCCATTTGGGCTGCCTGCCATTAGCAATTCATTAAACCCTTTAAAAAAAAATTCCCTCAACCCAGGGCTGTTTTCTTAGCAGCCCCAAAAACTCCCCGACGAGCGAGAAACAAGTCCTTTGTTTTATTTGATTGCCTTTTGATTTTATGCACGATGAGTAGTGCTTTCCACAATCGACTGGAATTCCAGTGGCCTGAGTCCCGTGATAGGATTTCCTGTGTGATTGTGGAAATCAGCCCTTGATTAAAAACCATGAGGACTAGTAACTTCGCCTTAATTGCACAGGAAGAGCCGCGGCTGAATGATCAAGCGCCTTCGGAAAGCCGTCCAAGGAGACAGGGCTTGGGAAACCTCGTAAAGTCACTGTTGTGGGTAAAAACGCACAACCCTGCTGTCTTCCCACGCCCATCTCTCACCTGATGTTAGCCTTCTGGGTTTTTTTTTTTTTTTTTTTTGCAGCCTCAGAAATGCGTCTGGGCTGCGCACGCTGCCAGCAGCACATTATGTTATTAAAAGCGACACTCGTCTATTTCCTAAAATAATCATTTTAAACTTGGCAAATTCCAGGGTGTTGGTGGTTTGTTTGTTTTTTCACCTGGCTGAGGAACGAGGAGGAAATTCTTGGTGCGTTGCACACCGCTTTTGCTCGTGCGAGGGCTCGTTTCTTGAAGGACAGGAAAATGGGATGTGTGTTTGCTTGCCCTTCAATGTTTTTCCTTTTTCTTTGAGTTGGAAAAACTGGTTGAGCAAAAAAATAATAATAATCACCTTTTTCTCTTCCTGGTGCAGAACAAAACACTCTTAAATGTGATTTTTTTTTTGGTGTTCTTTTTCTGAAGGTCACTGCAGCACCAGTTGAGTCTTAACTTCCCTGACTGGTTTCTCAAGTCTTTCGTGAGCTAGATGACCTTTGGGGTTCCCAAAGACTAAGCAGGGATAGGCCCAGGTGCTGTAGTCCTTTGAACAGGAGGCCACCACGTGATCCCACACTAGGGTGCAGAACAGTGATGGAATTCAACCCAAGGTGGGCTCCTTGGCAGCATCATAGACAGCGCCATAATTCTCTGGCGGCACCATCTTATTTTTGCCTTCTGCACATGCACAGAGCATTTTTGTTGCCAACTGATCGCCAGAACTACTGGTTGGCCCGAATCGGTGCGTACCGGCTGAATCCCACCCCTGCTGCAGAGGCCCAAAAACCCATTTGGGTAGAAAGCTTGGGAGAGGGGATGAGTAACATTTCCTCGGCTGCTGAGCGGGTCGAATAATTTTGCCAACGGTCGCCGAAATGCGGGAAGCTTTTAATTCCGCCGATGAATCGATAGATACGTTGATGCATCGCGACATAATTTGGGCTCACGGCTGCCGCGGTTCTTCCTTCTTCGCCCCCAGATCGCACGGAGTTTTACGAGCAGTACGGCGTCCTTCGCGATATCCACCAGAACCACATGACTGAAATCCTGATGTCGCTCGCCATGGAGCTGCCAGCCAACCTCACCAACTCGGAAGAAGTCCTCCAGAGGAAGCTCGAGGCTTTCTCCTCCTTGCGAAGCTTGGAAAAAGACAGCGCCGTGATTGGCCAGTACGAGGCGTATGGCGCCCACGTGAGGGAGGAGCTTCAGAAGGGGCAGGACTATTTCAGCAAGACGCCAACGTTTGCAGGTAAATCTTGACACCCAAGGTGCGTGTGTGTGTGTGTGTGATCTTCCTCTTATTTTAAGAATGCCAGCAAAGTGGCGGGACACACACACACACAAGTTTATGTATGATGCAGAAGTTGAAGCCGAATGGTTGTTTTCTGCCTGGAAAAATTATCGTGCGATTCATCAGCTGAGTTTTTAATCTTGGAGGCTAATCTATAACTCCCATGCACCTGGGTCTTCCCTGCCTTGGCGATGTAGCAGTGGTGGGAGAGGTGGTATTTACCGGTTAATAATAATAATAATAATAAATTTAATTTATAGACCGCTCCCTCTCCCCGAAGGGACTCGGAGCGGTGCACAGGGGAATTAAAAACATACAAAACATAGATACATCATAAATATATATAAAATCAAATTAAACAATTTATCCCTGCGCTAAAAGACCTAAAATCCTAAAAACTAAACCCCTTAAAAACCCTATTAAAACAATTTAGATGTTCAGACTGAGAAGGCAGGAAGGTAAGTTAGGCCAGGCCGGCCTGTTGGAAAAGATAAGTCTTGAGCTTTTGTCGGAAGGCGCGGAGGTCCGTAGTTGTTCTGAGGTCGGGGGGTAGGTCGTTCCATAGAGCTGGGCCCGCCACAGAGAAGGCCCTTCCCCTGGGCGTCGCCCGCTGGCATTGCCTAGTGGACGGCACCTGGAGAAGTCCCTCTCTGTGGGAGCGGATCGGTCGGAGGGATGTATGGGGTAGGATGCGATCTCGCAGATAGCTAGGTCCCGTGCCATGGAGCGCTTTAAAGATGGTAGTCAGTTCTCCAAACTACTCAAAATTTACCGCTGCCGATTCTCCAGAACTGGTCAGAGCCTGCTGAATTCCACCTCTGCGGTGTAGGTGTGCGTCTATGGATCAGTAACGACCCATTCCCTTATCATTTTAGGGGTGTTGGTTTATTTGGACAACCTACGCTGGGAAGGGGTGCCGTTCGTCCTGACATCCGGCAAACTCCTCGACGAGCGGGCCAGCTATGTCCGCGTCCTCTTCAAAAACCAGGCGCACTGCGTCCAGACGGAGAGCGCCTGGGAGGCCGAACACAGCCATTGCAAGCCGAAACAGATCATCTTCTCCATCGTGCACGGAGAGCTGAATTCACCCGCGATCCTAGTCAGCCGCAA
The DNA here is from genome assembly GCA_039707465.1 of Rhabdophis nuchalis. Lineage (NCBI taxonomy): Eukaryota > Metazoa > Chordata > Lepidosauria > Squamata > Natricidae > Rhabdophis > Rhabdophis nuchalis. The sequence continues at coordinate 6,712,632 of CM077655.1, forward strand.
CCTCTTTAAGCCAGCCATGCCCCGCGGAGCTTGGAAAGAATTCCAGGATCGCCCGCAGCTGCGCCTTTGGGGACAAAGCCTCTCCGATTATCACGTCTACGTCCCTGCAACCCAGCGGGCCGCTTATTCCCTCCTGCTCTCGGCGATCTACCATGGGAAAAAGGAATCCTTCATCACCACGGAGAATCTGCTGGCTTCGTGGGCGTTTTGGTCCCCGTTGCTGGACCAGCTGAGCCACGAATCGCCCCGCCTGTATCCCGGAGGCCAAGAAAACGGGGCCCTGTTGGATTTCAAGATAGTGGGCAAAGAAGTGGCTTTCGTCGCGAGAGACCCGCTCGAGGTGATTGACGGCAAGGGCAAACACACTCCCGACAGATTCCAGACCTTGCTTTCCACCTTTCGAGAGAGCCGGTTGGTGACCGCCTGGGCAGACGACCTCATTGGCCGCCTGGCGTCCGACGTGGAGAGCGCGGCGCTCGACGCCATCCGGAAGCGCGGCGAATTCCACTTGGCGCTTTCCGGCGGATCGAGCCCCTTGGCCTTGTTCCGGCAACTCAGCGGGCATTGCTACGGCTTCCCGTGGAAGCAGACTCACTTATGGATGGTGGACGAGCGCTGCGTCCCGCTCGCCGATCTGGAATCGAATTTCGGCCACCTGCACCAGCACTTACTCCAACATATCCGCATTCCTTATTTCAACATCCACCCGATGCCGGTGCACCTCAACCGGAGGCTGTGCGTGGAAGAGGACGGAGGGCCGCAGCTGTACGCCAACGAAATCGGCGCCTTGGTTGCCAACTCCAGCTTCGACCTCATCATCCTGGGCATGGGCACCGACGGGCATACGGCCTCTCTCTTCCCCCACTCGGCCGGCCTGGAGGGGGACAAGGACGTCATCTTTGCCGAAAGCCCCACAAAACCTCACCAGCGCATGACCGTCACTCTGCCGCTGATCAACAAAGCCAGACAGGTGGCCGTCTTAGTGATGGGGAAAAGCAAACACGAGACTGTCTCTATTGTCAGCCGGGCTGGGGACGAGCCCCAGAAATGGCCGATATCCGGCGTGAAGCCCCAAAAGGGCCAGGTTTCCTGGTACATCGACTATGAATCTTTAATGGGGTGAGCTTTCTGACGCTGTGGGGCGCCTCCCTCCCTCCTATTAACCCGGTGTTTCACAGCACAAATCAGTGTGTAGTGTGAAAATTATCTGGGGGATGAATTGAGGGGAGGAAAATGCCATTTTTTAAAAATTACCGTATTTTTCAGAGTATAAGACGCACCTTTTTCCCTCAAAAAAGAGGCTGAAAATCTGGGGGCGTCTTATACACGGAATACAGCAATTTTTTACCTCACGAAACCCTGCTCCCTTCACCAAAATGGCCGTGCAGAGCCTTTAGGAGGCTTCCAGGGTGCACCTGGGGTCTGGGGAGGGCAAAAAGGAGCAAAAAATGGCCCGTTTTTTCCTCAGTTTTGCCCCCCCCCCCCAGCCCCTAGGAGCACTCTCTAAGCTTCCTAAAGGTATCCATGCTCTTTATTTGGGCAAAAAACGGGCCTGTTCTCGTGAAAAACGGGCTGTTTTTTGCTCATTTTGGGGGGGGGGGGAGCTCTCTACAAGCCTCCTAAGGGCTATTCATGCCCTTTTTTTTTTGAAAAAAATTAAAAACAGGCCTGTTTTTGCAAAAAACGGGCCGTTTTTGGGAGGTTTGCAGAGTGCCAAAACTTTTTTTTTTTAAATTTGCCTCTTCAAAACCTTATACTCCGGTGCGTCTTATACTCCGAAAAATACGGTACTTAATGGACCACCGCAGGCTAGGCTGTTTATCTTCTCGTGAAATTGTCTTAATTACAGCCCGCCAGGTTCTTCTTCTCCCCACCCAGGAAGTGGCAGCCTCATTCTCTGTTTGTCAGAAGCCGTAGTTTGCGGGGCCTAATGTAAGCTTCCTTGCAACAAATGTGGAGTGCTTGAGGGCCGCTTCCTCCTCCTTTAATTTAATTTAATTTAATTCTTGTTAATTGAGCTGTCGGAGAGGGCATTCATTCGCCGCACCTCGTGGCGCGGAGTTCCACCGGCTAAGATGATGAGCCTCTGGAACGTTTCAATCAGGTAGAGGGAAAATATTTATTCAGTTCTTCTTTCTACCTTCTCGGGCAAGGAACAACTTTGCTGTGTGTGCCTCAGTTTCCCACTCCGGGAGTTATTTAAACAACCTACCTCGCAGAGCTGCCTGCCGTTCAACGCCAGGTAAAAAAATATATATACAGCCTGCAAGGCAGCTAATTCCAGAAATTCAGTTTTGGGATAAAATTAAGCAAACTTAAAACAGTATATCAATGTTCAGCTGTGGCCAAATATTGGTTCTGAGATGTTATGCTCCTTTTTGGGTATGGAAAAAAGGGTGGCTTGGGCCTGTATAGTTTGGGCTGTGTTCAAAAAATTGCACCTGTAAGTGGCTCGGTCGGCGGTTCGAATCCCAGCACCACGTAATGGGGTGAGCACCCTTACTTCTCCCAGCTTCTGCCAACCTAGCAGTTCGAAAGCAGGTAAAAAAATGCAAGTAGAAAAATAGGGACCACTAATTTTGGTGGGAAGGTCACAGCGTTCCGTGCGCCTTCGGGCGTTGAGTCACGCCGGCCACGTGACCACGGAGACGTCTTCGGACAGCGCTGGCTCTTCGGCTTTGGAACGGAGATGAGCAGCGCCCCCTAGAGTCGGGAACGACTAGCACATGTGTGCGAGGGGAACCTTGACCTTTAAAGCAAACTAACTTTGCTGGTGCCCCTCCAATTCAAACCAGCGTTATTTTGCTGCATGTCAGAGATTTATTTTTGCAATCTGGTTTTGATTTGTTGTCAAAACAGTTGCTAAAACTGACTTGGGGCAAGTGTGGGGGGGGGGAAATACGAGAAATGTAATTTTACCACCAGGTGGTGCCCTTTCCTAATTCTCAGAATTCTTAATTTTCAGGATAGAATGTTTTGCAAACAGTGGACAGTGGGGGGGTCATAGGGACTCTAATCTTGCAAGCCCAGAGGACAGCAATTTACAGAAGGCTACGCTAGCATTAAAAACCATTTGCTTTTTCTGAATTTAAACTAGAGGTGATTGATATTTGATGGAATTATTGCAATAATAGGGAAGTGCCTTAAAAAGCTATTTTCCTGCTGGCCACTTTAAGAGGTGTGGACTTCAACTCCCAGAATTCCCAAGCCAGCCTGGGGAATTCTGGGCGTTGAGGTCCACCACACCCCCTTAAAGTGGCCTTGTTTGGGGGGGAAAAAATACAACTTGTAATTTAAACCAATGTTTTCCACTTTTCGATACTACTGATATTTTAAAACGAAACAGTCCTCTTTTGTCCTAAAAGGATCGAGGTTCGGTATTTTATACGCCTGAAATCATTTTTTTTTAAAAATTTTGTATAAAAAAGAAAAGAAAATTGTAATAAATTGTTTGCTCTATTGCCTTCGCTGGCTTTGCTCTGGGCTCGGGATAGACTGCTTGCAGCCAAGGAGGTTCGGTTGTGATGATGGGTCGCTTCCGTTCGACAACGAAGCCGGGGTGTGAATTGTGCTTCGCTTTCCAGCCGGCCAGCTGTTGTGTCTCCAGTTGTATGCAAAGCCGGGGGAAGTGTTGCGTGGGCGGTTGCGTAGTTTTGAAACACACACACACACACACACACACACACACTGGCTTGTGCAACAGGGGTGAAGATGTGAAGTCTTGCTTTCCCCCCCAAAAAAATATGACGAAGAAGGTCAGCAAAACTCTTTCCTGGAGTCAGATGGGCAGCTGTCGTCGGTGGCATCCATGACAGAGGGCTTTGTGTTCGGTGCGCAGTGTGGCTTGGTGTCAGCCGACAATCCACGCAAGAAAAACAACAAGCTTTAGTGGTACACAACGGTCCCGAACACACAGCTGCTGAGAGATAAGGAAGGACAAACGCATTTGTGCCGAGAGGGAAGGCAAGAGACCATTTCTGACGCGGGGGAAAAAGTTGGCCGCACAACTACGGTGACGACAATAGCCTCACCCTATGAATGTCCCATCCATAAAACGGGCATGTATGCATCTCCATTTCCCTGCCGTTGCTGTACATTTGGGCTTTCCCCCACCAAGCTGATGCCCATCCTAGTTGCTTTCACATGGGCAGATAGACTGCCTCGGACCAGGGAGGTTTTGGCGACAGAGAGCAGCCCAGAGGTTTGCTAAATGACTTGAGGCCCACCGCGCAGGTCACTGTGGAAAGGTGAGCATCTAATTTTATTTGTCGAGGAAAAGGCTAAGAACACAGAAAAACGATTTACGAGTTTGATAGCATTGATATCCAGTGCTGTAGGGGCTTAGCTCAGGGGCTAAGACGCTGAGCTTGTCGATCAGAAAGGCCGGCCGTTCGGCGGTTCGAGTCCCTACTGCCACGTAACGGAGGGAGCTCCCGTGATTCGTCCCAGCATCTGCCAACCTAGCCGTTCGAAAGCACGTTAAAAAATGCAAGTGGAAAAATAGGAGCTACCTTTGGTGGGAAGGGAACAGCGTTTCGGGAGTTGAGTCATGGCGGCCACATGACCACGGAGACGTCTTCGGACAGCGCTGGCTCTTCAGCTTTGAAACGGAGATGAGCAGAGTCCCCTAGAGTCGGGAACAAGAGCACATGTGCGAGGGGAACTTTTACCTATATCAAGTGCTATTTTTAAAAATGCCATATTTCCTTCCTCGATCAGTTCACTCAGGACTAGAAACTTAAAGCACCCCATTTAAATTTAATTTGTTGGCAATGCGCAGCCAAGTCACTTCGCGAGGCATTGCCCTGTCAGCTGGCCAGCGTGCATGCGCGTGCTGGGCAGCTGATTCAGCCATTTTTAAAGCCATTTTTTACCATGTTAGCCCCCCGGAAGCCCTCCGGAGGCTTCAGGAGCTTCCCTGAAGCCTCCAGAGGACTAGAAACTGCTACAAGCAAACCGGATGCATGTAAAAAATGGGGGGGGGGGGGGGGGCATTGCATTATGGGTACGGCACACCGGCGCACGACCCCCCCCCCTGCGCTCCCCCCTTATGGCACACGAGCCTAAAAAGGTTCGCCATCACTGGCATAGGGTTTCCTGCTTGAGCAGGGGGTTGGACTAGATGACCTCCAAGCCCCCTCCAGCTCTGTTTTCTGATGGTTTGATTGAACAAGTTGCCTCCAGAAGTTACAAGGGCTCCATCCCTGGAGGCTTTCAAGAAGAACCTGGACAGAAATGGCAGAGGGTCTCCTGCTCGAGCAGGGGGTTAGACTAGATGACCTCTAAGGTCCCTTCCAACTTGTATTTTCCGATGGTTTGATTGAACAAGTTGCCTCCAGAAGTTACAAGTGCTCCATCAATGGAGGCTTTCAAGAAGAACCTGGACAGAAATGGCATAGGGTCTCCTGCTCGAGCAGGGGGTTAGACTAGATGACCTCTAAGGTCCCTTCCAACTTGTATTTTCCGATGGTTTGATTGAACAAGTTGCCTCCAGAAGTTATAAGTGCTCCATCAATGGAGGCTTTCAGGAGGAGCCTGGACAGAAATGGCAGAGGGTCTCCTGCTCGAGCAGGGGGTTGGACTAGATGACCTCCAAGCCCCCTCCAGCTCTGTTTTCTGATGGTTTGATTGAACAAGTTGCCTCCAGAAGTTACAAGGGCTCCATCCCTGGAGGCTTTCAAGAAGAACCTGGACAGAAATGGCAGAGGGTCTCCTGCTCGAGCAGGGGGTTAGACTAGATGACCTCTAAGGTCCCTTCCAACTTGTATTTTCCGATGGTTTGATTGAACAAGTTGCCTCCAGAAGTTACAAGTGCTCCATCAATGGAGGCTTTCAGGAGGAGCCTGGACAGAAATGGCAGAGGGTCTCCTGCTCGAGCAGGGGGTTGGACTAGATGACCTCTAAGGTCCCTTCCAACTTGTATTTTCCGATGGTTTGATTGAACAAGTTGCCTCCAGACGTTACAAGTGCTCCATCAATGGAGGCTTTCAAGAAGAACCTGGACAGAAATGGCATAGGGTCTCCTGCTCGAGCAGGGGGTTAGACTAGATGACCTCTAAGGTCCCTTCCAACTTGTATTTTCCGATGGTTTGATTGAACAAGTTGCCTCCAGAAGTTGCCAGCGCTGCATCGCTGGAGGCTTTGAAGAAGAGCCTGGACTGAAACGGTACCGGGACTCCTGCTTGAGCAGCGGGGGGGTCGGTCTGGATGACCTCCCAGGCGCCCCCCTCTCTCGTCCCAACTCTTGGGTCATCCTTATCCGATCCTGCCGGTCGCCCTTAAGAAGGAGGAGCGGAGCCGGAGCTGGGCGGCTTCGCGGCTCATGTGATGCGACGCGCTGCTATTAGAGCGCTCGGCGCCCCCGCGGCGGACTCCGGCCTGCGGGCGAGCCGCGGGGCCAGAATCTGCTGCGCGGTTCTCACGACCCGGATCCACCCGAACGCCTGACGCGCGTTAGAAGGACAAACAAGAGGCAGGGGGACTCCGTCTGCAAGCCGGCCGGAGAGAGAGAGAGAGGGAGAGGAAGGGCTATGCTCGGCGTCGCAGCCCGGCGAAGGTGCGCAAAAAAAAACCTCCCCGGGTTTGGAGGGATCCATCAAACCGTATATAGAGTTTGGAAGGGAACCCTGGAGGTCATCTAGTCCAGCCCGCTGCTCCAGCAGGAGGCCCTGCCTGGTTTGTTGATCGGTGGCTGCGCTTTGCGACTTCTGATCCGGATGAAGGGAGTGGGGGGGACTTGGCTTCCTTTTTTTGCAAGGCGGGGGGGGCGCAATGGGAGCTTTGGATCGCGACTTAAGTTTGCGCGCTTGCTTTTGCTGGGCTTGGCTTTGAAAGCCAAGGACGCTCCCCAATATTTTTTTTGGGGGGGTGGAGGTGTGGGTGGGTTGAAGGGCCCGATGCCTCTTGGGCCAGCCCTGCAAGGTAGGCCCTATGCGGTGGGGGCTTCTTCCCAGTTCTCCCCCCAGCCCCCCAAAAAAACAAAAAACCCACCCCTGGATTTCACACACACACACACACAGCTTTGATCTGGTTTTGGACCTGCGAAAGTCAGTTTGCATCGAGTTGCAAAACTCTGTTGTTGGGTGTTGGGGATGTGTGTGTGATGGGCTTACAAAATTAACACACACACCCATGCAGGGTTCACACAATCCTTGTGTTCACACACACACACACACACACACACACACACACACACCTAAGTTGGAGGAGGAACAAATTTGGAAGGCAAGCCAAGTTTGGGCCATCCTTGGCTCTGTGACTCGGGGTTGTGCGAATCCACCCTGGAGGGTTTTTTTGGTTAAGGAGATGCAAGAGTTGGAAAATTCTGCAAAATAAAATAAAATAAAATGCTGCCCTTGGATCTTGGAAGCTTTTTAAAGAGGTGGGGTGGGAGGGATAAAGAGGTAAAAAAAAAACACCATTTCTTTTGAGCTTGGAGCAATTTTTAAGGGGCTTTGCAAAAAAAAAACAACCAACCAAAATTCTTGATATTCCTTGAGCGAAAAAGCTTATCTGCAATATTAGGGAAGGAAGGGAGGTGAAACCCTGGCTGTTGTACCTCTGAGTGAGTTCGTGGTCTAAGCGCAGGGGTCCCCAACCTTTGCAACTTTAAGTCTGAAAGACTTCAGCTCCCAGACTGTTATTTTTCTTCTTCATTGGTATTGCGCTAGACTGGGCTTTTATAATTCTGGGAGTTGAAGTCCTTCAGACTTAAAAGTTGCAAAGGTTGGAGACCCCTGGTCTAAGGGAGTTGTTCCTTGTTTGCATCAGGCTTGTCTTTTGGGGGGGGGGGTTCCCTGAACTTTAGATTCAGCAACCCCTGCGAATAAGAAAAAAAGGATATATTTCCCCCCCTAAAATCTGCAATCTCTGATCTGCTGCTTTTTCAGAAGCCATTAAAATCTATTTTTTAAAAAAAACCACCTTGAAATGCCTAATAATTAGAATATTTGAAACAGAGGGGATGCCCCTTTAAAGATAGGACTGCTAATAATTAGCTTTTTCCAGAGCTGCATAGTATATCGGTGACTAAGATAGGAAGTAGCAGGCCGGCAGCTTAAACCAGCCTCACCCATATTTGTCATGGTGTGACCAGCTGGTTTATAGCAGCTTGCTGGGGCCGGTGCGATAACCCTGCAAGGTAGGCCCCTTTGTGGTTTTTTTTTCTTCTGTTTTAATAATGCAAAGTTACAAACAACTATCTGAAAGGGGGAGCTTGTTGAGCTGCTTGCTAATTTGGGAGCCTGCTCAGGGTGGTTTATTTGACAAACCATGATTGGAAAGCTGGGTGGATCTGTCTTGGCTTCTTTGTCAAATGATGGTTGAAAAGTAGCCATGGCTTGGTGTGATGGGTGGGCCCCACTGACTGTGGCTTATTCAGAAACCTTTTGTGTGCGTCCTTTTTAAATCTAGCCCATCCTGCTTCTCTGACAAGCTATGTTCAGAATAAACAATGGTTTGCTGCGCTTGCTTGAACCCGGCTTCTGTTTTAAAGCTGGCATTTGATTTCCCAATATTTCTGATTTCTTATATATATATTTAGGATGGGTGGGGATGGGCATAAGTGCTTTTTCCTTTGAGTTATTAAGCTTACATGTCTGTCTTTTTGCTGGATCCCTTTGTGTACTACAATTTCCATCATTCCCAGCCAGTAGGGCCTGCCTCTACTATAAGTTCCTATAGGTGGAGGAACTGCCCTCTTTGTAGCAGCACAGCGAAGAATTTTTTTTTAAAAAGGAACCACAAGAAACTCAGAGTTAAGTTAGTGCCCGCCGCATGCTAAGCCATGGTTTACTAAGGCAGCTGAACAAGCCATGATTGGCTGCAGCCGCATCCTCTGAGGGCCCAACGAGGCAATGTGGTGGAGAGAGTTTCCCCGGTCGCCCCTCTGTAGGAGTCCCTGCTCAGTCCTGTTTTGGAAGTGGGGAAAGGAAGGGTGTATTGTGGTCCTTGTGCTGCAGAACTGAGAGGTAGGGAAGCTGAGGACAACGGGTGGCAGGGAATGATGGGGGTTGGAGTCCTGGAGCACCAGGGCAGCTGGAATGCGGCCGCTCAGGTTATGGATGTTCTCCTTTTAAAACCGAAACATGGATTAAAATGCAAGGTTTGTTGCCAGAGGATGGACCCAGAAAATATCTTGCAAATCCTGATTGGCAAATTGCATGTGGACGTATGGTGGTTTGGGGTGGGTGGAGAAAACACTAGTTTTAGGGGTTGTGTGGACTTTCCCGGGGTTGCCTCCTAGGCTCGGGGCCTGCATTTTGGGGGAACCAAAGGTGGAAATGCAGCGGATGGATTTTTTATGGTTACAAGGAACAGATCTAGAAAATCCCAAATAATCTCGGTGTCATTAAACCGCTTGAAAAGTAAAGCAGAAAAATGCATGTTTTTTGCATTTGGGTAGACTCCATATAATGCCACGTTTCGGAATCTTGGCTACTGGAAGGTTGTGTGAACTACAGCTGAAGTCCACCCACCTTGGAGTTAGGAAAACCCGGCCATAATAACCCGCCAGTTGGTGCAACTTTTAAGTCCGGCGTCCCGGTTTATTGAAGTTAGTCAACTATCTTTATTATTATTTTTAAGTGGCATCATGTTTTATTATAATGTTTGCAAGCGGTCCTTGGGAAGAATTGGATATTTTAAGTTTTGGAGGACTAATAATGCAGGCTCCTTGAGGTGTCAACCCCCAGGTGAAATTTCAGCAGAAAATCATTTTAAAAATTGAAATTTGGGAGGGCAGGGAGAGGATGGGTGTGTGTGTGTGAGAGAGAGATTCTTCCCCTCCAACCCCCAAGCCAATTCACTCAATCCCAATATTGATCTTGGTTTAACCTATTTCAGAGGTTCCCAATTCTATTGTCGCCTTTCGTTTCTCAACTGTTTTTGCTCTTAAATTGTTGTCCGACATCGAAACATAGTTATGTAATTATTATTATTGTTTGGGTAGCATGTGAGTTTTTTGGCTTTCGGAGGTTGGCAGAGTCCGCTTGGGGTTTCAAGGTCTGCCTGGCAGCCGGAAGTTTTGCTTGCATAATTCGCACCCTGCCCCGTTTCCCCAAACAGCTGTTGGTCCCCTGCCCCAAAGGAAGCTGGGGGGAAAAAAATCTAATATTTTCATTTGGCTGGGAAGGCCTCAAGCCCTTTTCCTAACCAACCTGATTTAAATGGGAACGTGTGAACTTGGCAAACCAAGTGAGGAAGCAAACCAAGGAATGGTGGTTTTGCAGCCGGAGGAGGAGGGGAATTAGAAGCAATCTGTGGTTCCAAAAAGTATAAATCCAGCATGAAGCCAGATGTTGCTGGACTACATTTCCCAGGAGGCCTAGAGTGTATATATAAAGGATTCTGGGTGGTTTTGTTAGGTAACCTTGATCCCAGTTCAGCGATGGCGAAATATTTAGGGACCGAGCGCCCAAACTACAATCCCGAACCCACTTATTTGTTGCAAAATGCCAACAGGGCAATTTTAACCCCGAATAATGAGCTTTTACTGCATTATTAATGATAATATGGTTCACGATAATAAAATAATGATAAACAAGGCAGAGTTCAGCTAATTGTTCTAAGAAAACCCCGTGAGAAATGTATTTTTAGGCCCCTTCATATTTTTTCCTGCTTTTGAAAGATTACGTTTTAGCAACAATAAAAAAGAAAAAAAACTTTTGTACTGTCATTTCTCTCTTCCCCCCTTTTTCTCTCTCTCTTTCCCTCCTTCCCTCTTTCTCTCTCCCTCCTTCTTTCTCTCTCTCGCTTTCCCTCCCTCCCTCTCATTCCCCCCCTCTTTCTCTCTCTCTTTCTCTTTCCCTCCCTCTCTTTCTCTCCCTCCCACTCTCTCTCTTTCCCTCCCTCCGTCTCTTTCCCTCCCTCCTTCCTCTCTCTCTTTTCCTCCCTCCCTCTCTTTCTCTCCCTCCCTCTTTCTCTCTCCCTCCCTCCCTCCCTCTCTTTCCCTCCCTCCTTCCTCTTTCTCTCTCTCTTTCCCTCCCTCCCTCTTTCTCTCCTTCCCTCTCTCTCTTTCCCTCCCTCTCTTTCCCTCCCTCCCTCTTTCTGTCTCTCCCTCTCTCCCTTTCTTTCCCTCCCTCTGTCTCCCTCCTTCTTTCTCTCTCTCTCTCTCGTTCCCTCTCTCTCTCCCTCCCTCCCTCTCTTTCTCTCCCTCTCTCTCTCTCTCTCTCTTTCCCTCCCTCCCTCTTTCTGTCTCTCCCTCTCTCCCTTTCTTTCCCTCCCTCTTTCTCTCTCTCTCTTTCCCTCCCTCCCTCTCTTTCTCTCCCTCCCTCTTTCTGTCTCTCCCTCTCTCCCTTGCTTTCCCTCCCTCCCTCTGTCTCCCTCCCTCTTTCTCTCTCTCTCTCTTTCCCTCCCTCTCTCTCTCTCTCCCTTATGGGAGAAATGCAATGGAGCTAGGCTGGGGCAATGGCATATGTGCCCACAGAAAGGGCTCTGTGCCTCCTCTGGTACGCATGCCATAGATTCACCATGGTGGATCTCTCACCTCCCAATCAGGAGGTTGTGAGTTCAAACCTAGGTAGAGGCAGATGTAAGATCTCCTGCTTGGGCAGGGGGTTGTACTAGATGACCTGCAAGGTCCCTTCCAACTCTTGATAATCTGTTTTAAAAAAACGTGTAAAACGTGTGAATCTAGGTGGGATGGGAGAGGATAACCATTAAACCAGGATAAAACCTAGCTTTGTGAAAAAAAGCTTTTAGCCCCACTGCTGCAGACAATGCTGTGTGTATTCTCCAACAGCAGTCGAATTTATGGTCAGCCTCTGAATTAATTTTGCATGCAAAGCAGGCTGATTCGTCCCTTAAAAATCCATCGGGATTCCACTCCTTTAGATGAGGAAGAAGCCAGGAATATAAGCAGGAATGTAGGAAGGCGGCCTTTGGAAATGAGCTGGGTTGAGAAAGACTCAATTAACATAAGGTTGTTATCTAATGGGAGGCAGGGATTTCCCAGGTGTGTTGGCAGGGTGCCGTCTTTGGCAATGTTTAAAAGATAAATTTGAGCTGTGATTTCCCCCCTGAATCTGGAGGGTGCTTTTTCCTGAAGAGTTTTCCTATTTTTTTTTGTGAATGAGGCAAAGAAGTCGAGCTCCACCTTTAATCTGCTCCAGGTTTTGTTTTGAGGTGTTGTTTTTTTGTGTGCAAAAACTCTTCCTTTTGCAAGTCGCTAGGGACTAGCCTCTTGATTGAGAAAAAGCAAAATGAACAACGGAGAGGGTGATCTTCCTTTTATTTTGCAAGCAAAATACCAGCCTGCCTTGGTGGATGGTTCTCCCAAAATAAAGACATCCTGGGTTTGAAGTGCAACATTGACAGTTAAGAAGCAGGGAATAAATTAGAGAAATGTTTGCAAAATAATAGAACCTCTAAAGACGCTTTGGGAGATCTGCTAGTCCAGCCCTTCCCCTGCACCAGGCAGGAAAAACCATTCTGGATAAATGGTTGTCCGATCTCTTCTTAAAAAGTTTCCCGTAATAGAACGCCCACAATTTCTGGAGGCAAGTAGTTCCACTGGTTAATTGTTCTCCTGCAAGGAAATGTCTCCTTGTTTCTAGGTTAGTTCTCTGCTTGCTTAGTTTCCATCCATTGCTTCTTGTCCTGCTTTCAGGTTCTGGACAAATGAGATGAATGGAGCCAAGTATTGTTCGCAGAAAGGAGGGAGAAAAAATGAGAATTTTGAATTGCTGGCCCTTAAAAATTTGCATCCATTTGTTTTGAGAAAGCATAAAGTCATTTATTAGTCACCTGTCATCACCCACACAACCTCCAAGTCAGTGGTGGGTTTCAAATTTTTTTAGAACCTACTCTGTAGGTGTGGCCTATTTTGTGGGCGTGGCTTGGCAGTCATGTGACAGGGTGGGAGTGGCCACCTTTTAAAATGTGGTGAAACTCATTTAACAACGCTCTTGCTTAGCAACCAAAATTTTGGACTCAATTGTGATGATAAATTCTTTCTTTTCTTTCTTCCTTCCTTTCTTTCCTTTCTTCCTTCCTTTCTGTCTTTCCTTCCTTCCTTCCTTTCCTTTCCTTTCCTTCCCGTTGGGTCACTGGCAGCGGCGGGCCAGATTTACTTCCAGGTACGCCGGTGGAACCCCCTCTCACCGGTTCTCTAAATTTCACCAACCGGCTCTCACGAGTAGGTGCGAGCCTGCAGAAACCCACCACTGATACATTCATACACACACACACACACACACACACACACACACACACACACACACACATATGAGAGAATATTTTCACAGCTCCTGTTCAGGGCCCATTTAAGGAAGGAGACTTAATGTCATCCCTGTCTGTCCTTCGACTCAACCCAGAGATCATCCAGACAGAGAACCAATTAGATTACTGCTGTGTGAAATTTTTTAGATATGTGTTAGATTTTTAAGGGCTGATTTAATATATATATATATATTTACTGTATTGAAAGAATCTCTCTCTTTCTGACAGTTAGGAGGCAGTTGTTTATCTGAAACATTTTTATTTTTATTTTAATTCCGTAAGCGACGTGTTGAGGACTAGAAACTTCATTTTGACCTACATAACCCGGACAAGGTAGGCATTTGCTTTCGGTGGTTAACATTTGAACCTTTAGGAGTACTCAACTGTGCCCAGGGAGTAAGTAGGCTTGCTCAGATCAAGAGCCCAAACTCTGGTTTGATGCAGGTGGAAATTAAACCATGATGCTTCTATTCCGTTTCATCCCTCAAATAAATCATGGCTTGCAGGGTTGGAAGACGGAGATGCATTTGATTGAAGTCCAAATTTTCTCCTGCATCCTTTTTTTCTCCCCTTCTTAATTTGATATGTAAGGTAAAAGTTCCCCCCGCACATATATGCTGGTCGTTCCCGACTCTAGGGGGCGCTGCTCATCTCCGTTTCAAAGCCGAAGAGCCAGCGCTGTCCAAAGACGTCTCCGGGGTCATGTGGCCAGCATGACTCAATGCCAAAGGCGCATGGAACGCTATTCCCTTCCCACCAAAGGTGGCTCCTATTTTTCTACTTGCATTTTTTAACGTGCTTTCGAACGGCTAGGTTGGCAGAAGCTGGGATGAGTCACAGGAGCTCGCTCCGTTACGCGGCGCCGGGGATTCGAACCGCCGAACTGACTGCCTATCTGATCGATAAGCTCGGCGTCTTAGCCACTGAGCCACCGTAGGAAAGTTCAAATCTAGGAAGTTTTATCTTCTTTTTTTTATTTTTGGCCAGCTCTCGTTGGTGGTGTAACCTGTGCCTTTTTTAAAAAAATGCTACTAAACGGGTTAAGGATTGCTTTTGATGTGCAAACACCTTTTTTAAAAAAATTATGTAACTGAACTCTTGTGGTTAAGGTGCCACAAGGTTCAGCTTTGAGTTTCAAAGAGAGGGGAGAGGAAATTGTTTATGTTGAAAGAAGAGAATAGATTGAAATGATGATTTGGAGAGTTAAAAAGACCAAAGATGATGGGAGGGGGAATAATTCTTCTCCAGAAAGAAGAGCAGAATACATAAATGTATTTTTATTTTTAAATACCGTGTTTCTTTTTATCATATATACATATACATATATATATATAATTGTTTTCACAACTTCCTGTTAGGGCCCCATTAAGGGAGGAGACATACTGTTTCTGTCTCTTATTGATCAGCTCATAAAAACTAACACATATACATACATACATACATACATACATACATACATACATACATACATACATACATACATACATACATACATACATTCACACACACACACATATATATATATGAGAGAATATTTTCACAGCTCCTGTTCAGGGCCCCTTTAAGGGGAGGAGACTTAACGTCATCCCTCTCTGCCCTTCGACTCAACCCAGAGATCATCCAGACAGAGAACCAATTAGATTACTGCTGTGTGAAATTTTTTAGATATGTGTTAGATTTTTAAGGGCTGATTTTATTTATATATATATATATATATATATGTTAAGTTTCTTTAAGGGATGATTAATAATAACAAAATATCCACTTCATATATATATATATGTTTTGTAAGAAAGCCAAGGCCGAAGCCTGATGAAGATGGGGGTGATCCCATCGAAACGTTGCAAAAACACCTTTAATTTTACACGGGAAAAGACCCGAATAAACCAAAATCTACATACCTATACCCGTGAAAATCTACGAAAACAAATATATATATATATATATTTACTGTATTGAAAGAATTTCTCTCTTTCTGTATATCTATCCATCCATATCTATCTATCTATCTATCTATCTATCTATCTATCTATCTATCTATCTATCTATCTATCCATCTCTATCATCATCATCTACTGTCTGTCTATAATCATCTTCCTTCCTCCCTCTCAGTCTTCCTATCATCTATTGTCTGTCTATCATTTTCTCTCTCTTTCTTCATCTATCTATCTATCTATCTATCTATCTATCTATCTATCTATCAATCAATCTATCAATCATCTACTGTCTACATCATCTAATTATCTTCCTGCCCCACTCTCAGTCTTCCTATCATGAATGGTCTGTCTATCATTCTCTCTCCCTTCCTTCCTTCCATCCTATTTATCTACCTACCTACCTACCATCCATCGTGTTTCTTGGAAAATAAGTCCTACCTCAAAATTAAGCCCTGGTGCTTATTTTGTCGCCCCCCACCCCAAATGTAAAACTGGGTCTTATTTTCAGAAAAATTGTGTGCACGCTCTAAACGAAGTAGCTGCTAAACTAGGACTAGCTACATGCATAGACTTTTTACAACCTTATTCAGCCAAAACCATCTGCCTGAGGCCAGGACAAGTAAACAACACATGGCCCATCATCCCCTGCCAAATCAGGTTTGCCCACGCACCCACACCTATTCTTGGAGTATGGTTTAAGGCAGGGGTCTCCAACCTTTGCAACTTTAAGTCTGAAGGACTTCAGCTCTCAGAATTATAAAAGCCCAGTCTAGCTCAATACCAATGAAGAAGAAAAATAACAAAGCTGGCTGGAGAATTCTGGGAGCTGAAGTCCTTCAGACTTAAAGTTGCAAAGGTTGGAGATCCCTGGTTTAAGGGACTGATGCAGTGGGCTGCAGAGCATCAATAGGCAAATGGTTGGCTGTTATTGTGGCCTTCGCAACGGTTGTTTGTGTGGCTTGGCAAACGGGTAGCACCCCATAACTTCCCACGGCTTCCCAGGTGTCGGTGAGTGAGCCCAGCCACGAGAAGGCGCATGCCTCCGCATGTGGGAATGGGCAGGGAAATGCCATGGTCAGGCTGAGAAACGAGAAAGCCGATATTAGAAATAATAATTATTGATGGCAATCCTGTCCATGTGTTAATACACCCTACATCCCATTAATTATCTAAGGAGGCCAACTTCATTGTTGCATAATGAAAAAAAATGAAGAATGAGAGGTAATATTAGGACACTGTCCTGCGCCACCTCTGATGCGTCTAGTTTTAAAAGGCTTGGCGGGAAAGAACGTTAGACTTTAAGCCAGAGGTGATGGAGAACGCCGGCCCTTTTAGAACTTGCGGACTTCAACTCCCAGAATTCCCGAGCCAGCAGGAATTCTGGGAGTTGAAGTCCACAAGTCATAAAAGGGCCCCAACCCAGATTTAAGCCATGTTTCTCCATTTTGCACCTTGAAGAGGCCCGGACTTCAACTCCCAGAATTCTCTAGCCAGCCGATTTAAGCCACGCTTCTCCATTTTGCAACTTGAAGAGGCCCGGATTTCAACTCCCAGAATTCTCTAGCCAGCCGATTTAAGCCATGCTTCTCCATTTTGCAACTTGAAGAGGCCCGGACTTCAACTCCCAGAATTCCCTAGCCAGCCGATTTAAGCCACGCTTCTCTATTTTGCACCTTGAAGAGGCCCGGATTTCAACTCCCAGAATTCTCTAGCCAGCCGATTTAAGCCACGCTTCTCCATTTTGCACCTTGAAGAGGCCCGGACTTCAACTCCCAGAATTCCCTAGCCAGCCGATTTAAGCCATGCTTCTCCATTTTGCAACTTGAAGAGGCCCGGACTTCAACTCCCAGAATACCCTAACCAGCCGATTTAAGCCATGCTTCTCCATTTTGCAACTTGAAGAGGCCCGGACATCAACTCCCGGAATTCTCTAGCCAGCCGATTTAAGCCATGCGTCTCCATTTTGCAACTTGAAGAGGCCCGGACTTCAACTCCCAGAATTCCCTAGCCAGCCGATTTAAGCCATGCTTCTCCATTTTGCAACTTGAAGAGGCCCGGACTTCAACTCCCAGAATTCCCTAGCCAGCCGATTTAAGCCATGCGTCTCCATTTTGCACCTTGAAGAGGCCCGGACTTCAATTCCCAGAATTCCCTAGCCAGTTGATTTAAGCCATGCTTCTCCATTTTGCAACTTGAAGAGGCCCGGACTTCAACTCCCAGAATTCCCTAGCCAGTTGATTTAAGCCATGCTTCTCCATTTTGCAACTTGAAGAGGCCCGGACTTCAACTCCCAGAATTCCCTAACCAGCCGATTTAAGCCATGCTTCTCCACTTTGCAACTTGAGGCCCGGACTTCAACTCCCAGAATTCCCTAGCCAGCCGATTTAAGCCACGCGTCTCCATTTTGCACCTTGAAGAGGCCCGGACTTCAACTCCCAGAATTCTCTAGCCAGTCGATTTAAGCCATGCTTCTCCATTTTGCAACTTGAAGAGGCCCGGACTTCAACTCCCAGAATTCCCTAGCCAGCCGATTTAAGCCACGCGTCTCCATTTTGCAACTTGAAGAGGCCCGGACTTCAACTCCCAGAATTCCCTAGCCAGCCGATTTAAGCCACGCGTCTCCATTTTGCACCTTGAAGAGACCCGGACTTCAACTCCCAGAATTCCCTAGCCAGCCGAATTAAGCCACGCGTCTCCATTTTGCACCTTGAAGAGGCCTGGACTTCAACTCCCAGAATACCCTAACCAGCCGATTTAAGCCATGCTTCTCCATTTTGCAACTTGAAGAGGCCCGGACTTCAACTCCCAGAATTCCCTAGCCAGCCGATTTAAGCCATGCTTCTCCATTTTGCAACTTGAAGAGGCCCGGACTTCAACTCCCAGAATTCCCTAGCCAGCCGATTTAAGCCATGCGTCTCCATTTTGCACCTTGAAGAGGCCCGGACTTCAATTCCCAGAATTCCCTAGCCAGTTGATTTAAGCCATGCTTCTCCATTTTGCAACTTGAAGAGGCCCGGACTTCAACTCCCAGAATTCCCTAGCCAGTCGATTTAAGCCATGCTTCTCCATTTTGCAACTTGAGGCCCGGACTTCAACTCCCAGAATTCCCTAGCCAGCCGATTTAAGCCATGCTTCTCCATTTTGCACCTTGAAGACGCCCGGACTTCAACTCCCAGAATTCCCTAACTAGCCGATTTAAGCCATGCTTCTCCATTTTGCAACTTGAGACCCGGACTTCAACTCCCAGAATTCCCTAGCCAGCCGAACATTTTGCACCTTGAAGAGGCCCGGACTTCAACTCCCAGAATTCCCTAGCCAGCCGATTTAAGCCACGCGTCTCCATTTTGCACCTTGAAGAGGCCCAGACTTCAACTCCCAGAATTCCCTAGCCAGCCGATTTAAGCCATGCTTCTCGATTTTGCACCTTTGAAGAGACCCGGACTTCAACTCCCAGAATTCCGTAGCCAGCCGATTTAAGCCACGCATCTCCATTTTGCACCTTGAAGAGGCCCGGACTTCAACTCCCAGAATTCCCTAGATAGCCGATTTAAGCCATGGACAACATGGATGCAAAGGAAGAATGAAAAATGACAATATTTGGAAATAAATTAGCGAAAGGAAAGGCAGCCGCCCGTCCACCTGACATCATCTCTCTTTTGAATTTAGGGTTAAAAATGCAGGTAGTTCTTGATTTACGACGCGACTTAAGCCCAGCGTGCAGGGAGGAATTTGTTAAGCGAGTTTTGCTCCGTCTTAACGGCTTCTCCCTGCTGCCTTCGTTAAGCGAATCACTTGCAGTTCTTAAATCAGTAACCCCTTTCCGTGTTTGCTGGACAACGGTCCCGCTTAGCAACGCATTGCAGTCGTAAGTCGAGGACTACCTGTTTCAACGTGCATCTTCTCAAGGAAGGTATGGCCAGTTAGTCCTAAAAACATGGATAATTGGGGTTTGTTTTGCTGGCTGGCTGTAATTATTGGGATCTGTTTACGGCTGGGGAAGGAAGCAAATTTGGGCACGTGGTAAAGTGTGAGAACCAGACTTGAAATCTCTTCCCAAAGCTTTTCACGGGGTATTAAATAGCCAGCCCCATGAGTCACCCTGATTCCACAGCCATTAACCCTCTCTTGCTTGGCTTTTCCCAGCCAAGGAAAACCATCCTGCCTGGTTGGGGCTTGTGAAACTCCCCGCCACAAGAATGAGAATCCAGCTTTGGATTCACCAAGCCACACGGGTTGGTGATGGGGTTTGTAATAACTGAGGTTTAAAAAAAAAAAGCCTCTTGGTATGCCAAGAGCGTTAAGTGCAAAGCTTGGGTATTAACACGTCTTAATACCACTTTATAAGGCCTTGGTAAGGCCATACTTGGAATACGGCATCCAGTTTTGGTCGCCACGATGTAGAAAAGGATGTGGAGACTCTAGAAAGAGCACAGAGAAGAGCAACCAAGAGGATCAGGAGACTGGAGACTAAAACATATGAAGAATGGTTGCAGGAACTGGGTATGTCTAGTTTGATGAAGAGAAGGACCAGGGGAGACAGGATAGCAGCCTTCCGATATCTCAGGGGCTGCCCCAAAGAAGAGGGACTCAAGCTATTCTCCAAAGCACCAGAGGGTAGAACAAGAAGCAATGGGTGGAAACTAATCAAGGAGAGAAGCAGCTTAGAACTAAGGAGAAATTTCCTGACAGTGAGAACAATTAATCAGGGGAACAACTTGCCCTCCAGAAGTTGTGAATGCCCCAACACTGGAAGTCTTTAAGAAGATGTTGGATAACCCTTTGTCTGAAGTGGTGTAGGGTTTCCTGCCTAAGCAGGGGGTTGGACTAGAAGACCTCAAAGGTCCCATCCAATTCTATTATATTATATATTATATATTATATATATTATATTATAATATATTATTATTATATTATATTATATATTACATATATATATATATATATATATATATATATATATATATATATATATATATATATATATATATATATATATATATATATATATATATATATATGGGTCCTCTGGAGAAGGGCGGGATATAAATTTAAATAAAATGAAATAAAATAAAATAAAAATATATATCTTATGTTATCTCATATATCTCATATATATCATTATACTATACTATACTAATACTAATACTATACTAATATTATACTATACTAATACTATACTATACTATTATATATTACATATATATTATATATCTTATCTTATCTCATATCATATCTCATATCATATCATTATACTATACTATACTAATATACTATACTATACTAATACTATACTAATATTATACTATACTAATACTATACTATACTATTATCTCGGTGGGAGCCAAAAACCAGTCCCAGCTTCCTTTGTTCGAGCTAGCTACGAGGAAACCAGGTTACGGGACAAGCCAGCATCAAGGGGCAGTTGCATATCTTTTCCCTGCGAATCAACAATTCAGCATCTCTGTTAGCAGAAACGCAGCTTGCAAACAGTCAGTTATGTAATAAATCCAGGGCAGTTTTTCGTGACCCGTTGTGGTCTCTCTCTCTCTCTCTCTCTTTCCCCTCCTGTTTTTCCAAAGAACAGCCTGTTCCGAATAGAGGAAGGACTCAGTGGTGTTTTCGCTTCCTCTGGCGGATTTTCTCTCGGCCCGCAGCGATTCTCGCGTTGTTGTCAGGCCACCTTCTCTGCATGTAGAAAGTGTGTCTCTCTCAAAGATTTAAAAAAAAACACCTTTGGCGTAATCTTTTTTGGTGCAGGGAAGGAGAGCCTCGGAGTTTGAATCGGGGCTGCCCCCAAATTTTGTCTTTCTACGGCTGGAGGAGAAAAGAATTTTCCTCTCTCTTGGGACTTCTGTGTGACTTAGTTTTCGGGCTTTTGACATCGAGTTGCTCATGCGTTTTCAATCCGTTAGGATAGGATAGGATAGGATAGGATAGGATAGGATAGGATAGGATAGGATAGGATAGGATAGGATAGGATAGAAAATAGAACAGAATAGAAAATAGAATAGAATAGAAAATAGAACAGAATAGAAAATAAAATAGAAAATAGAATAGAATAGAAAATAGAATAGAATAGAAAACAATAGAATAGAATGTAGGATAGACAGAATAGAATAGAATAGAGAATAGAATAGAAAACAGAATAGAATAGGATGTAGGATAGACAGATTAGAGGATAGGATAGGATAGGATAGAATGTAGGATAGACAGAATAGAATAGAATAGAGAATAGAATAGAAAACAATAGAATAGAATAGGATGTAGGATAGACAGATTAGAGGATAGGATAGGATAGGATGTAGGATAGACAGAATAGAATAGAATAGAGTATAGAATAGAAAATAGAATAGAATAGAATAGGATGTAGGATAGACAGATTATAGGATAGGATAGGAAACAGAATAGAATAAAATAGAATGTAGGATAGAATAGAATGTAGGATAGACAGACGAGAGGAGAGGATGGAGTTGGAAGGGACCTTAGAGGTCTTCTAGTCCAACCCCCTGCTTAGGCAGGAAACCCTACACCACTTCAGATAAAGCGTTGTCCAACCTCTTCTTAAAAGCCTCCTATGATGGAGCACCCAGAATTTCTGGAGGGCAAGTTGTGTCCCCTGGTTAATTGTTCTCACTGTCAGTAAACGTCTTCTTAGTTCTAAGTTGCTTCTCTCCTTGATTAGTTCCCATCCATTTTGGGGACTCCCTGGAGCCTCCTGGGAGCAAAAAGCCGGCCACGTCAGGGCCCTCCTTCTTCCCAGCGTGGATGAACGCAGCGCATGGAACTTTGGAACATGGCCGTGAAAGGCATTCACCTCGGAACATCTGGAGGCTTCCGATGGATGCTGGGGCCAGCTGTTCCATTATGTTAAGGCCTGTGCTCTTCTCCTTTTCCACCACCCCAGGATCGCTGCTGGTGGTGGCCGTGGGGGGAAACCTCTGTCTTTCTCGGCTCTCCCCAGAGGTACCGCCATGCCCCGAACCGCTGTCTTCGCAAAGCCACCAATGTCAATGTTTTAACTCCGCCCCTTGTTTTTCTTTCCACCCAATTAGGTGCTGTTGACCGCCGTCCGTCCGCAAGCAACATCTGCGCAAGGTCTCGGAGCAGCGGGCTGATACACACCCCCACCGGATGCCCATCGCCGAGCGGCCGGACTTGAACCATGGGGCAAAAAGTGACAGGGGGCTTCAAAACGGTAGACATGCAAGACGCGGTGTGCCGGCCGTTGAAGCAGGAGCTCCAAGGGCTGGACTACAACAAGCCGGCGCGGCTGGACCTCCTGATGGACATGCCGGCCGTCTCCTATGACGTCCAGCTGCTCCACTCGTGGAACAACGACGACCGCTCGCTCAACGTCTTCGTGAAGGACGACAACAAGTTGACTTTCCACCGGCATCCGGTAGCCCAGAGTACCGACGCCATCCGGGGCAAAGTGGGCTACACTCGCGGGCTCCACGTCTGGCAGATCACCTGGGCCATGAGGCAGCGGGGGACTCACGCCGTGGTGGGCGTGGCCACGGCCGAGGCCCCCTTGCACTCGGTGGGCTACACCACCCTCATTGGGAACAATCTGGAGTCCTGGGGCTGGGACCTGGGGCGCAACCGGCTCTACCACGACGGGAAAAACCAAGCCAGCAAGACCTACCCGGCGTTTCTGGAGGCCGACGAAACTTTCATCGTACCGGATTCGTTCTTGGTGGTGCTGGATATGGACGACGGTACGCTAAGCTTCATCGTGGATGGACAGTACATGGGCGTGGCCTTCCGGGGGCTGAAAGGGAAAAAGCTGTACCCTGTGGTGAGCGCCGTGTGGGGCCACTGTGAAATCCAGATGCGATACTTGAACGGCCTCGACCGTAAGTCTCATTTTTATTATTTCGTGGCCTTCGGTGGTCCACCTCCTTAGGAATGTCCTTCAGATTTTGGCCTCTGTTGTGGAGGATAATTACAATCATTATTTCTTCCCCACCTTGTTTTTTGTTAACCTTTTCTCCCACCCCAAAAGATGTAATGTAATTTTTTATTTATTTTGCATAGACACAGACGTTACAAACTTAACAAGAAAAAAACATCAGAAAGCCATCTTCCATTACCAATTACAAATTTTAAAGAACGTGTCAATTCATCCCAAGTTTCCATGGGTTTCTTCAGAAATTGTCACTTATTTTTCATATCAATTATTGCAATTTTTGTATCTCAACCTTAACTTTACTAATTATTTTAAGCCTCCTTTTATAAGTAAAGTAAAACTATACAGTGGCATTCTGTTGATATAACAAACAGAGAGAGAGAGAGAAAAAGAAAGTAAATTTACAAAGGAAAAGTCATCACTCTAAATCAGAGGTCTCATTCTTGCGGCCCGCGAGCCAATTGCGGCCCGCAGGACGGAATCTTGTGGCCCCCACCGTGATATGGAAGTATAATATTAGTATTAATATTAGTATTAATATTAATATAAGGAATCCCGTATGCGGCCCAGCCTCACCCAGCCTCTGCCTCCAACGGCCCCCAGGTAAATTGAGTTTGAGACCCCTGCTCTAAATTATGTCCTTTAAAACAGGGGTCTCCAACCTTTGCAACTTTAAGTCTGAAGGACTTCAGCTCCCAGAATTCTCCAGCCTGCAAAGCTGGCTGGAGAAGTCTGGGAGCTGAAGTCCTTCAGACTTAAAGTTGCAAAGGTTGGAGACCCCTGCTTTAAAAGACATACCGACTGTAATTTCTGTGCATCTCTAAAATGGTTATTATTCATAAGTAGTCTCATTTTATAAATTTTAAATCAGAAAATTTATCCTATGCCTTAATATCAGTATCCCTGTTGCTTCTCTGCGTGAGTCCTTGTCCCCTGCTAGAGGTAACGACCACGATCGAGCGCGAAATTTCGGTTGCTGCGCGAGGCCGCGGTTGAGTGAGCTTGGCTCCGTTTTAAGGACCATTCTCGCCCCGGTGGTTAAGTAAGGAACGTGCTTGTTAAGGGAATCTAAGCTTCCCCCTTCAATTGTCTCCTGCAAACTCCCCTCCCCTGTCGCTCCTCTTTTATTTCCTCTGGGAGGGGCAGTGGTGGGTTTCAAATTTTTTAGAACCTACTCTGTAGGTGTGGCCTATTTTGTGGGCGTGGCTTGGCAGTCATGTGACAGGGTAGGAGTGGCCACCTTTTAAAATGTGGTGAAACTCATTTAACAACGCTCTTGCTTAGCAACCAAAATTTTGGACTCAATTGTGATGATAATTTCTTTCTTTCTTTCTTTCTTTCTTTCTTTCTTTCTTTCTTTCTTTCTTTCTTTCTTTCTTTCTTTCTTTCTTTCTTTCTTTCTTTCTTTCTTTCTTTCTTCCATTCCTTTCCTTTCCTTTCCTTCCCGTTGGGTCACTGGCATCGGCGGGCCAGATTTACTTCCAGGTACGCCGGTGGAACCCCCTCTCACCGGTTCTCTAAATTTCACCAACCGGCTCTCGCGAGTAGGTGCGAGCCTGCAGAAACCCACCACTGCTTCAAGCAATACAACATCTGTCCACTAGCCCAGCTGTGCTACACCTGGGAGGCCCTGGACAGCCCCAAATTTATTTATTTATTTATTTTCTTTCTTTCTTTCTTTCTTTCTTTCTTTCTTTCTTTCTTTCTTTCTTTCTTTCTTTCTTTCTTCCTTCCTTCCTTCCTTCCTTCCTTCCTTCCTTCCTTTCCTTTCCTTTCCTTTCCTTTCCTTTCCTTTCCTTTCCTTCCCGTTGGGTCACTGGCAGCGGCGGGCCAGATTTACTGCCAGGTACGCCGGTGGAACCCCCTCTCACCAGTTCTCTAAATTTCACCAACCGGCTCTCGCGAGTAGGTGTGAGCCTGCAGAAACCCACCACTGGGGAGGGGCCATTCATCGTCCACCTGTGCCTTCATTCCCAAGTCGGCTTCTTGTTCCTTAGCTGTTCCCTTCGCCCCAGTGGCTAAGTGAGGAACGTCGTTGTTAAGGGAATCTAAGCTTCCCCCTTCACATGGCTGGTCAGAAGGGTCGTAGAAGGGGAGCGTGTGATGCCCCCTCCCCCCGTCATAAGCACATGCCAGTTGCCACGCCTCCGAATTTTGATCAGGGGACTGCAGGAATCCTGCAGCGGTGTTAGGTGGGCAAACGGTCATAAGTCACTTCGACTTCAAACAGTCTCTAAATGAATTGTTTCAAGACGAGGAATTTCTGTTCTAAGGTGTCCCAAGAGCCGGAAGCCAACTCCTGGTCCCGACAAAAACCTTCGAGCAGAATTTACGGTCACAGACCTTATCTGGCTTGGAGAGCTGCCAGGCTAAGATGTGCAAAACTTGGCCAGGAGTCTCGGAGAGTCACGAACCAATGAAGCGAACTCATGGTCTCCTGCAAACTCCACTCCCCTGTCGCTCCTCTTTTATTCCCTCTGGGAGGGGCCGTTCATCATCCCACCTGTGGCCTTCCTCCCAAGTCGACCCCTGTTCTGTAGCTGTTCCCTTCGTCTGTCAGCTCTGGGAACACTGGGAACAGGCTCCAGCTGTTCTTCTGCTTCACTGATGTCTGACTCCGAAGGCAGCGGATAACTGTCAGACGGCCCTGGCTCCCTCTCTGCCTCCGGCACAGAGCCCTCCTCAGAGCCTTCCCCAGACTCCAGGACTGGCCCAGCTTCCTCCCCAACCCTCCTCACTGTCTGATTCTGCGACCAGCTCCACCGGTGGGCCGCCACACTTTCTGGACTCCCCTTTCGGCCATCTTTTATTTATTTATCTGACTGGTTCGCGGCCCATTCTCCCCATCCTTCCACACACACTGGGGTACGACGGGGCTTCTTGTGTAACTTCCGGGGGAACCCCGAACGGTCTGTGCTGATTTCTACACAATTTGCCTTTTGCAGCTCATCTCTACCCGGCTGGATTACTGTAACGCTCTACCCGGCTGGATTACTGTAACGCTCTCTACATGGGGCTCCCCTTGAGGTGCACTCGAAAGCTACAGTTAGTACAGAATGCGGCCGCGCGGGTGATTATGGGTGCCTCAAGGCAAACCCACTTAACACCTCTCCTGCGCGAGCTGCACTGGCTGCCTGTGGTCTTTCGAGTGCGCTTCAAGGTGTTGACGACCATCTTTAAATCACTCCATGGCTCGGGGCCTAGCTATATACGAGACCGCCTCCTGCCCCATACATCCCTTCGTCCGATCCGCTCCCACAGAGAGGGTCTTCTCCGGGTGCCGTCGGCGGAGCAATGCCTGTTGGCGACACCCAGGGGAAGGGCCTTCTCTGTGGCGGGCCCGGCCCTCTGGAACGGCCTACCCCCCCGACCTTCGCACTATCTCGGACCTCCGCCTCTTCCGCCAACGTCTTAAGACGTATCTATTCCAACAAGCCGGCCTAGGATAGCCCCCCCGTTTCTGACTTTTTAAAAATAATTTATAATTTGGCAAGGTTTTAACATGGGTTTTAGCACGGGTTTAATTAATTTAATATATTTTAATTGTTATTGTATTTTGTGGTTTTAGATAATGCCTGTGCGCCGCCCTGGGTCCTAACAAGGAGAAGGGCGGGGTATAAATTTAATAAAATAAATAAATAAATAAATAAAAATACCCGTTACTGAAACTTCCCGATAATGTGGGAATCCGATGCTGGCTTGACTTTCTTGCTTCTTGATGCTATGGGGAGGGGGGGGGGGTATTCCTTGCAAACGGGAGAAGAGAAGCCAGTTTTGCTGAGAGAAAGGGATGCAAAGAAATGGGCTTTAAAAAAAAAAAAAATCCTGCAATTTGTGTGTTGTTGTCGTTTTTTCAATGAAGGTTAATATGACGGTGTTGGCTTATCTGGAAGCAGACAGTTAAATTCCCGTTAATGACAAAGGGTTTTAAGTCCAGTTGCTGAGTCATAATTCTCCAGAATCTGTCTGGATGGTGGGGTGGTCTTTTTTTCCATTTGTCTGTCTCTAATTCCTAGTGGGGGGCATGATTTTGATCGGTCCTTGGTGGGCTTCAGCTGGCTTAGCTAAACCCCAAGTGGGCTTTATTATTGGGGGTATTTTTTGGCAGACGGCCTCGGTTTTCTCCAAATCCTGGATAGTAGGGATTAGATTTTCTCTCTTCCCAGGGAGTGAAACACCAAGAAAAGTGACAGCCGTAGCCAGGAGGGCGTTTTACTCAGGTCCGCCTGGTCCGCCAGTTGCGTCCCCTACTGGACCGGGGTGCCCTTTGCACAGTCACTCATGCTCTCGTGACATCCCGACTGGACTACTGCAATGCTCTCTACATGGGCTCCCCTTGAGGTGCACCCGAAGACTTCAGCTTGTCCAGAATGCAGCCGCGCGGGCAATTATGGGAACTTCTAGGTTTTCCCATGTAACACCGCTCCTGCGCGAGCTGCATTGGCTGCTTGTCGTCTTTCGGGTGCGCTTCAAGGTGTTGGTTATCATCTTTAAAGCGCTCCATGACACGGGACCTAGTTATCTGCGGGATCACATCCTGCCCCATACATCCCTGCGGCCGATTCGCTTCCACAGAGAGGGACTTCTCCGGGTGCCGTCCACTAGGCTGTGCCAGCGGGCGACACCCAGGGGAAGGGCCTTCTCTGTGGCGGGCCCGACCCTCTGGAACGACCTTCCCCCCAATATTAGAACAACTACGGACCTCCGCTCCTTCCGTCAAAAATAAAAAACACATTTCTTTTGCTTGGCCGGCCTGGGATAACTTAACTGTTTTTAGGGGTTTGTTTTAGTTTTAACATGGGATTTTAGCGGAGGATTTAGTTTAATTCTTTTTTAATATTGTATTGTTTGTGGTTTTATATGCATTTTTAATTTCCCTGTGCCCCGCCTCGAGTCCCTTCGGGGAGAGAGAGAGCGGGTTATAAATTAAATTATTTATTTATTATTTATTTATTTAAAAAGGGGGCACAGGGAGAATTTGGGGCAGGGGTTGTAGCTTGGGATTTGCATCCCCAACACCAGGATATTCCTTCTGACCGAGGCTTCCCAAGATCACCCAGCAGCCTCCTCTTCGCAATAAATCCTCTTTTATTTAGGTTAAAGGGAATTCCTCTCCAGCCAAGTCCCACCAAACAGTCTTTCAAGAGATTTCACAACTACAGACCTTGATGAGGCTTGGAGAGCTGCCAGGCCGACATCTTCTAAACTCCATGCTGTAGCAGCGATTCCTTGGCAAGAAGTCAGGAACGGATCTTCACCCTCATGGATTGAATTAATTGTCTCCTGCAAACTCCACTCCCCTTTCGCTCCTCTTTTGTTTCCTCTGGGAGGGGCCATTCACCGTCCACCTGTGCCTTTACTCCCGAGTCGGCCCTTGTTCCTTGTAGCTGTTCCCTTCGTCTGGCAACTTTACGCATGCGCACCCTGGGAACGGGCTCCAGCTGTTCTTCTGCCCCACTGATCTCCCAACTCTGAAGGCAGCTGATAACATTTGCAACCTTCCCACCCAGCTACCGACAAGCAAAGCCTATGGAGGTAGCCGGATTCGCTTAATGGCTGCACGATTCGCTTAACAACTGCAGGGGTTCCCTTAAGCGAGGCCGAAAAGGTTATGAAAGGCAGCAAAACCCAACCACTGCCTTGCTTTAGGCATGAAGCAGATTTTGAGCTCAATAGTGCATTGTCGCGGCGCCTCGTACAACGAAATTAAATGCCATTTTCAGTGTACATTGTACATAAATTAATAAACATCTTCACTTCTGTACAATTGGATTGAAAACCCCTGGCTATGCATTATTATTGCACTATAAAGTAGAATTCAGTATAGTTACTGCCTTGGGGTAGAACCTGTTTTTCAGCTCATTTGTCCTTGTTTTTATTGCCCTGTACCGACTGCCAGATGGTAATAGTTCCAAAAAAAAAAAAAGGATGCCCAGGATGAGATGGATCTTTAAGGATGTTTTGAACTTTCTGACGGCAGCAGGATCTATGAAGCTTTTCCAAAGAGCGGGCAACCCATGATCCTCTGGGCCATGACGTTGACCCTGTCTGCCACTGTGCAATTGGCAAACCATACACAGGGGCAGTACGTTTTTTGTTTTTGTTTTTTCGTTTCGAATTTATATCCCGCCCTTCTCCATAAAGGACCCAGGGCGGCGCACAGGAAATTTAAAAAACATATAAAATACAAAAAATAAATATATAATTTAAAATAAATATTAAACACTCCCACCTGTGCTAAAACCAAATTTAAAACCCAATTTAAAAACTTCCTAAAAGTCCCCGTGGGAGGTTAGGCTAGGCCGGCTTGTTGGAACAAATATGTGTTGAGACATTGGCGGAAGAGGCGGAGGTCGGTGATGATGCGTAGTTCAGGGGGTAGGTCATTCCAGAGGGCTGGGCCCGCCACAGAGAAGGCCCTTCCCCTGGGTGTCGCCAGTCGGCATTGTCCGGCCGACGGCACCCTGAGAAGGCCCTCTCTGTGGGAGCGTATCGGTCTAAGGGATGTATGGGGCAGGAGACGGTCTCGCATATAACTAGGCCCCAAGCCATGGAGCGTTTTAAAGATGGTCGTCAGAACCTTGAAGCGCACCCGAAAGGCCACAGGAAGCCAATGCAGCTCGCGCAGGATCGATATTATGTGGGAGCATCTGGTGGCTCCCATAATCACCCGCGCGGCTGCGTTTTGGACTAGCTGTAGCTTTCGGGTACACCTAAGGGAAACCCCATGTAGAGAGCATTATAGTAGTCGAGTCGGGACGTCACGAGTTAAATTACTCTCTATAGTGTGATCGCAAGTGATGATTTCCAAACGACGACGGAATGTCAGGCAGAAAAGTTAGGGAAATATTCTCCCACGGGGTTGAATCCGGGAGATTTGGCGGTACGTTTTCGGCCCTGCTTGCTGTCCACCGGTGAGGAGGGGAGGCATTGTGGCCGCCCGATTCTGACATACACAAAAATGCCGGTGTTTTCCCGTGCCGCTTAGCTGTGGCGCATGATTGATGCCTTTGGGGTTGGCAGGCAACTTTGGAAAAATCTGCCCGAGGAGGAAACAGCAGCTGGAAGAAATAAGTCACTGCAGGAAGAAAAAAAAAAATAGACTTAATTGCCAAAATTTGTGACGTTTTCTTGCAGGTGCTGCTTTTAAGTGGGATGAGTGAGGCAAACTTTAGTCAACAGGATGAGACTTTTCTCAGGCATGGGAAGGTCGAAATTGGCCTCGGCTCATTTTCCCTCCTGACTCCGCTAAATTTCCAACTCGGGGTGGTAGGCAAAACTTCACTTAACCAGATGGAGCTTCCTTCCATCTCTATCATCTTAGCTCACTTTGCAAGGTGGATAAAAATCGATGGTTTTTAAAATTAGAAATCCCCCCCCCCAAATCAGAATTTTTTTTAAAAAAAATTTAAATCGGATTTTTGTTTTTAAATTTAAATTTGGATTTTTTTAAAAATCCAATTTATTGTAATAAAATGCTTTAGGAGTAAAAAAAAATCCATCTAAAGATCCTTTTCTATTTAAGATGCATTCATAATTTCGTTTCTTCGGCATGAAATGGAGCTGAGTTATGTAGCGTGAGGCTGCATGTCTTCATAAACGCCTTAAGACGAGGGAATAGAAGGGGAATTTATCAAATTTGCAGATGATACTAAGATGGCAGGAATAGCCAACACCCTAGAAGATAGGTTCAAGATCCGGTTAAAAAATAATAATAATAATAATAATAATAATAATAATAATAATAATAATAATAATAATAATAATAATAATAATAATTTTTAATTTGTTGACCACTCCTCTCCCCACAGGGACTTGGAGCGGTGCACAGGGAAAACTAAAACAATAAATATACAAACACATTAAAAACAAATTAAACATATACCTGTGCTAAAATACCCCATTGAAAAAAAAACGTGTGGACTTCAATTCCCATAATTCCCTTCCCGAGAGGTGAGGACTTCAACTCCCAGAATTATGTGTGCTGGCTTGGGAATTCTGGGAGTTGAAGTCCAGACATCTTGAAGGTGCTGAGATTGAGAAACATGGGCCTAGATCGAAGCCACTCCCATCCCAGAAAATTAAATGAAGAATTTCGCCTCTGCGATCAATCGTCATCTTCAAAGAGAGCAGCCATTTTGCGCCAACATTGTCCGTTTTTAATGGATACAGCTGGGCTCGCTGAAAGAGTTCGACGTGTCTGTGCAGCCAAACGTCTTGTTGCGACGAAGAAAGACGCTTAGACAGGAATCAGATTTCTGGGAAGACTGTTGGAGCTTCCCCATGGGAAGGCACACCAAATATTAGCTGTCATAAATGGTTTACGTGGCAGAAGCTGATTCATTGATCAAAGTGCACTTGTAATGGTTAGCTAAACAAAGCTCATGGTTAATACAAAGCTCATGGTTAATACAAAGCTCATGGTTAATACAAAGCTCATGGTTAATACAAAGCTTATGGTTAATGCCTATCCATGTGGACAATTCAAAGTTTAGTGCTGCAAGCGATGTAATGTGCTTACGTGCCAAATCTTAAGTTTCACTCTCTTTGAAGAATTAATCATTAAGGATCACTATGTTGACTATTGCTTTGTTCAGCGTGGTTTGCCAGCCACTGAGAAAGCAATAATTTCCACAAAACTGCTGGCTGAATTTGGACTGTAAACGGTACTAATTTTGGATCTGTTTCCCTTTTAGCCGAACCTTTACCACTGATGGACCTGTGCCGGCGTTCGGTGCGCCTCGCTTTGGGCAAGAACCGGCTGAGCGAGATCTCGACACTGCCTTTGCCCAAATCTCTCAAAAATTACCTTCTTTATCAATGACACCTCTCGAACACCGGAAGGACAGACCTCTGGCAGGAGAGAATTTGTGTTGGATCCGTTGAGTCGAAATCTTGGGGGCCTCGCCATCTGCGCCAACGTCCCACGCCGCGAGCAGAAAATCTCCTTTCCCAAGATCACATCCTAGCGGGATTTTTTCCCCCTGAAAAGATCCCAGCCAACCGTTTCTGCATTCTCGTTAGAATTTCCCGCTCGTCCGTCGACCGCGAAAGGCGGCCAGTCCTGTGGAGTTTTGTCGAGCCGGGGACGGCTCCGCGGCTCGCCCGCGACTGCGCAGGTGCGAGCATCAGGCGGCGGGCCCAACTTTTGGATTAGGGGGAAAAAGGGATGAGGCCCACACACCGCATCGGACTGGTGGCTTGGAGGGAGCCGCGAGCCGCCGCTTGGAGCTCAACTTCCACATCTGGCCCTCGGCCGTATTTTGCCCTGCCTTCACCACCGTGCCTTGGTGCCCCTACCAAATCGCCCGGCCTCTCTGCTGCATGGCTCGCTCTCCCGTCTCTAGCTGGAGAAAATACTTGAAATGAAAATTGGTGTGTGTGTGTGTGTTTGTAAAAGATCATTTGGGGTGTGGAGGGCTGGGAGGGAGGGATGCCCTAAGCAAACACACACACACACACACACGTAGCTGGCTGGGAATTTGGGGTACCAGAAACCCTGGGCACCAATGGGGGACGGTCTTTCTGGGGAAGGTGGTTAAGCCGCCTAGCCAAGTCCCGTCGTAGTTTCTTTCTTTGCGACCGGACTGAAATGCCGTTTAGCCAGGTTCAAATTCAGTGGCTGACCCAGTATACAGTTTTGGGAGTGTGTGTGTGTGGGGGGGTCCATCGTAAACCCCTTCCTCCACTTCCTGGGCTGGTCTGGCATCGCAGAATCCCCCCCCCCCCCCCAAAAAGTATGATAATATAGACTAGCAAATATCCTTGATCCAACCAGCAGTTCTCGATCCAACAAGAGTATTTATTTTCGATACTGCCTTCCAAGGGATTTGATTTGCACATATTTTATTAACTTTAAACGGAGGTAGGAAGAGCATTTGTGTGTGTGTGTGTGTGTGTGTGTGTGTTTATGTCACACCCACCCAATCTGGTCTACAGGTGTGTCCTTTTTGTGTGATGTATGCTTGGTACAGGGAGCGTCTCCACTCGGAGGGGGAAATGTTAATATATAGATAACGTGTGTAATATGTAAATACATTTTGCATTGTTTGGAATGTTAAAAACGCTGGATTGTGTGTGTGTGTGTGTGTGTGTGTTTTGTTTGTTTTCGTTGTTGGTGTTTTTAAGTCATGCTGCTGTAGAGAAATTGTAGTTAGTTTGTTTTAAACGAAGAAGAGACAAATAGGCTTGGAGGTTATATTTTTGTGGGGGTTTTTTTATTTTAAGCACACAACTTGGTGCCAAAGTTAGTTTTGGGAGGCGATCTTTGTGTGTGTCTCTTATTATTATTATTGTTGTTGTTGTTATTATTATTATTATTTTTAAAAGCGAAGAATAAAACCAAAAACTGTTTTCAAGTGGAACACTTTAAAAATAATTGCACAACCAAAGATTTTTAATGTGTGCAGAGCCAAGCAATTTTAATCGTCCTTCGTTTTTCCCACTCACACCAAAATTCAGGCACGAAGGTGATTTTCTTTCTTTCTTTCTTTCTTTCTTTCTTTCCTTTGTTTTATTATCTTCAGTATTTCATTTCCCCTTCCTTTGGTGCACATCGTTGGTGTGTCTGGCTTGTACAATTATTATTATTCTTTTTAAAAATGAACCCTCTCACTGGTTTATTCCCCTCCTCCCTTGTGGATTGTAGATGATTAGGTGCCCTGATGAAAGCGAAAGAGAACGAAAATAAAAATTTATTAATAGTACATGTCTGTGGCTGTCAATCTCGCCGAACGGTTTACGAATCTTGAGTGACACATTTCCCATTCAGAATACAATCTTCTGGAGGTGGATTTTGCTGGAAGGCGGGGAGGGACGGGGCTGTTTCCAATGACTAAATGATGAAAATATGAGTTGCACATTTGGAGAGAGAGAGAGAGAGAGAAAGAAAGAAAGAAAGAGAGAGAGAGAAAAGAGAGAGAAAGAAAAGAAAGAGAGAGAGAAAGAAAAGAAAGAGGGAGAAGGAGAGAGAAAGAAAAAGAAAGAAAGGAAAGAGAGAAAGAAAAAGAGAGGAAGAAAGAAAGAAGGAAAGAGAAAGAAAAAAGGGAGAGAGAGAAAGAGAAAGGAAGAAAGAGAAAGAAAGGAAAGAGAGAGGAAGAAAAGAGAGGAAGAAAGAAAGGAAAGAGAGGAAGAAAGAGAGGAAGAAAGAGAAAAGAAAGAAAGAAGGAAAGAGAAAAAAGGAGAAAGAGAAAGAAGGAAAGAGAAAGAGGAAGAAAGGGAAGAGAGAGAAAGAAAAGAGAAAGAAGGAAAGGAAGAAAGAAAAAGGGAAAGAAAGAAAGAAAGAAAAAGAAAGGAAGAAAAAGAAGGGATGGAAGTCTGTTTAAAGAGGACAATTCCATTGCCGAGATTGTTTCTGTTTAGCGACCGTACAGAGTTACGACCTACAACTGTTTTTCACATGACCCTTGCAGTATCCCCGTGTTCAGGTGATCAAAATTCTTGGCACCTGATTCATAGTTACGACGGTTGCCACGTCCCTGGGATCCCCTTTTGCCCCACCTCCTGACCAGCGAAGTCAACCGGGAAGCCCGATTCACTTAACAACGGTGTCAGTAACTTAACGCCTGCTGCGATTCCCTTAACAACTGGCCAAAAAAAGGGAAAAAAAGTTTGCAGAAATGGGGCAAAACTCACTGAACCAAAGGTCTCCCTTAACAGCAGGGGGTTGGACTAGATGACCTCCAAGGTCCCTCCCAGCTCTGTTATGCTGTATGAAAGTGAGGTTGGACTAGAAGACCTCCAAGGTCCCTTCCCAGCTCTGTTATTCTGAAAGTGTCTCCTACTTGAGCAGGGGGTTGGACTAGTTGACCTCCAAGGTCCCTTCCAACTCTTGTTATTCTGTATGAAAGTGTCTCCTGCTTGAGCAGGGGGTTGGACTAGTTGACCTCCAAGATCCCTTCCAACTCTTGTTATTCTGTATGAAAGTGTCTCCTACTTGAGCAGGGGGTTGGTCATAAAGTCGAGGATTACCCTGTACTTCATGGGGCAAAGTCAGGACGTTCAGACCAGCCAGCGAAGGAAGCTAGGGTTTCACCGGGCCACGTTCTAACCTGGTTTGTTTGATTCCAGGCGGAAGAAGCCTCGTTCATGGCGGCTTGCAAAACCAAAACCGTTGGCGGCCAAGCGAACTCGCTCACCTCGGCTTCTTCTGCAATCCGTGTTAAGCAAGGGGCGAGCCCAATTTTCGGTTTCCCCCAAATGGGGAAGTGGGCAAGCTAGATAAGAAACGGATTTTTTTAAAAAAAATAGAATTATGATATTTTTTGCAAGAAAAACGAGAGGCGCCCGGCTTTGTCCTTGCAAACTTCCTTCCAGGTTGCAAAGAAATATTTTGCTCGGTTTCCATGCAACTGGGTTTTTTTTTAAAGAAAATAAAATAAAATTCCTTAAGGGTCCTTCTTTCGCTCCCCTCCTTTGCAAGATATTTGCAAGAGTTGGTATCCATCAAGAGGGGGAGGAAGGGGAGATCCTTGGCGAACTTGCAAGGCGGTTGGGGGGGGGGCTCACGAAGCAGCCGCCTGGCGCGCTCCATAATAGGCCTTTTCGTTCCCAGCCGGCGGATGGAATGTGCTTTTTTGTGTTGGGGGGCAAATTCGAAAGCCCCGAGAAAAATAATTTCAGAGGGGGGGTGGAGAAGAGCGAATATTTTATCGGTCTTCCCATCCAGACACCCAAACATGCGGGACGGCCAGCAAAAATGAAGAAGTCAGCCTTGCCGCGTGGGGTGTTTATGTACAAAATCATGGCAACACACACACACACGCACACACACAACCGGGGATGTGCGGAGGCGTTAAGCTTGCCAACAACTGTTGTGTGTTAGCCGGCCTTGGGTATAGGGAAGTGTGTGTTGCTTCTATGCAAGCTTGCAACGTTGCCGCGACCGCCAAAAATTGCAATGGTGGCTCGCAGAGAATGAAAAACCCATTATATTTCCACCTCCTTTTTTAAAATTTACCTGCCGCTTTTGATGTTTGAATCCCCAGCGCCGCACAACGGAAGGAGCTCCCGTGACTGGGCCCAGCTTCTGCCCCACCTAGCAGTTCGAAAGCACGTTAAAAAATGCAAGTAGACAAACAGGAGCCACCTTTGGTGGGAAGGGAACAGCGTTCCGTGCGCCTTCGGGCGTTGAGTCACGCCGGCCACGTGACCCCGGAGACGTCTTTGGACAGCGCTGGCTCTTCGGCTTTGAAACGGAGATGAGCACCGCCCCCTAGAGTCGGGAACGACCGGCACAGATGTGCGAGGTGAACCTTTACCTATACCTTTGACATCTCCGCAAAGGGACGGAAGGTGGAGAAATAATTCGGAGATCTGCAAAAATCTTAAATTCTCACTGTCAGGAATTTTCGCCTTACTTCTTACTTACTTACTTGCTTCTCTCCTTGGTTAGTTTCCACCCGTTGCTTCTTGTCCTGCCCTCGGGTGCCTTGGAGAATAGCTTGACTCCCTCTTCTTTGGGGCAACCCCTGAGATATCGGAAGACTGCTATCCTGTCTCCCCTGGTCCTTCTCTTCATCAAACTAGACATCCCCAGTTCCTGCAACCGTTCTTCCTAGGTTTTAGCCTCCAGTCCCCTCATCCTCTTGGTTGCTCTTCTCTGCACTCTTTCCAGAGTCTCCACATTATCTTTTTTAATAATATGATAACCAAAACTGGGTGCAACCTTCCAGATGTGGTCTGCACTCTTTCCAATCTGGAATAGGTCGGGCAGGAAGCAATATTCTATCAAAGTTGAGGAAAGATGGTATGACTGGATGGAGGTAAAGAGACTACGGGATGAGCGATAGGGAAGGATATATAACGTAAATATGTAGATAGTAAATAAAATGAATGTATGGAGCAGTGGCAGCTGTGGGGGAATTGATAAATGTAAGATAGAGACAAATAGAAATAGCTGGAATATCTAGGAAGGTAGTAAGATGGTATCCGAAGTTACTTGGTAACTGTGTGCATATAGGGGTGGGTTACTCCCAGTTGTATCTGTGTAGTTTTGCTCTGTCTTGTCAATGTCTTTTTTCTGTTACTAATTTAGAATAAAATTATTATTTTTTTAAAAAAAGGAATAGGTCGGGCTGTTAAAATCACCTTTCAGTGATCAAACGGGGAGTCGTGGCGTCCGATTGGCCTGAATGGATTAGACTTCGCTGCCCTGCAAGCTCCCAAAAGCCAATATTGGTTCACACATGAGCTGATCTTTTAATGCTGATAACGGTGTGTTGGCTTTGGCCCTCAAAGCACATTCAATATTTATCCAGGGCAAACAATCTAGAGCTGGGAGACGAGACTGAGATTAAATAAGGGCAGCTTGTACCCTTCCTAACCAGCACGTTCGCTGTTTGACACGTCCTCCTGCAAGGACCGAATTCAGACAAGGGTCGTCGTGTCCGTCTGTCCCCCGCCCCCCGGGGGTTGGGGGGGGCGGTGTCACGTGATCTCCTGTGTTTCCTTTGCGGCAAGCAAAATCTACGCCGGAAACCAGATTTCACTTAACCACCGTGTTGGCGTAACGTAACCGCTGTGGGTTTTTCGCTTAATGAATGGAATGGAATGGAATTCTTTATTGGCCCAGCGTGATTGGACACACAAGGAATTTGTCTTTGGTGCAGAGGCTCTCAGTGTACATAGAATAGGAATGGGAATGGGAACGGAATGGAATAGGAGAATAGAATAGAATAGAATAGAATAGAATAAGTGGAGTGAAGTAGAATAAGAGAATAGAATAGAATA